>JABFPB010000331.1:0-42801 GCA_022817645.1 Ceratoteleas bidentatus
GAATAATTAAAGCAATTACTATAGGCAAATAATATTAAATAATATTCCAACAATATTATTGGAACATAAACATATTCCGGGAACATTCCTAGAATATTAATTAATATTACTTGCTGATAGGGATGTTTTCTGAACGTTATGGATCACGTTATTGAAGAATTATGTGTAATCCGTAAGGATATTTTCATATGCGGTAGAGGAGTCATAATGAAACAACTTTTTTGGATCTTTTGAGACTCCTCAATTGATAATTTTAAGATGCAGTGTTTTTATTAAATTTTTTTATTAAGTTTTTTTATTAAGTCTATTTATTAAATCTATTTATTAAGCCTAACATTTTTAAGTCCATTGTGTAGAAAAAACATATATTCCCGTTTTCCTATATTTTTGATAACCTAAATTCATTTTGTACTTATATTTTATTCATAGATTTATTTTCTATATTTTCAAATGCTGTATACTAATAACTTAAGACATTGATATTATATCAATACATTATGATTATACTATACTATTACTTGTTGTTGGGAAATATGGATTGGGAAATGTGTACCCCAATCCTTGTTAATACTGAATAAAGAATATCTATTCTAAACAAACGACTACCTCAATTATCTTTCTCAATTATTATTTTTTTTATTTTAATCAATGCATCGTCTGAATTAGATGAAAATTGGTTTCATACAATATCTTCCCTTTAGTTCCCTCTGAGAAGACTTCTGCTAAATTGCTAATCGAACCATTGAATTAATTAATTTGTAATTACAGGAGTTATTTTCAAACTCGGAACGTATCAACTTTTGTGCACTTGACATAATTTCCGCATTAACTACTTGCACAATCAATATTCTCACTCTTGTAACTTATTAATAACTATATGTATGCTGATTCGGGATGAAGTAAAATGGGAGCATGTGAGGTGTAAAATTAATACCGTTATTTACTGATATTTTATATTTCATGTCGGAATTATTTGTACCTTACACCGAAACGTTGAACTCCGTAAATCTTTACCGGAGTATTAATACTGCGACGTTCGAAAAGAGACATCATAACAGCTAATGAGGTAGGTCAGGAAAAAACAGGAAAAAACCTTCAAAGTAAATTGGCGAGGATGACTAATGAAACCCACGAAAATGATAATTCATACTTTGCTTATAAATGACAGGAGGCTTAGAGAAACGACGATCAAGAGAGATCCTGATTAAACTTTTCTGTTTACTTCGATTACTATAACCTTGAACTATAATCGACGAAAACTCCTCCGGACCGAAAATTATTATCTGATTAACAATATATAGTGACGAAAGTACTCCTTGTAGTGAAACGCAATGTATGTTTTTAATTTGTTTACCATATTGTACCTAGATTGCCAATATATTTCAACTATATTATCAATATATTGGAAATGTATTTCTATATATCGTATAGAAATATAGTACCATTATATTTCTAATATATTTTCCTTTTTACCTGGGCTCGATTTCAGTGAATATTAATTCGACTTTAACTGCAATCATATTGTCTCCAAATGAGCTACGTGATTGGAATATTTCATTCCTACCCTTCAGTTTGTAATTTGCAGACAAATTTTATAGGTTTTATAGGTTTTTAAAATGTAAATCAATAATTTAGAGAAATAAATACCTAAATTTACCACACATTACAAATAATATGGAAGTTCGAATCAAACTCCACGATATTCGTATGAGTAATAACATAATCTTTAAACTCTATACTTATTGTTTAGAATATTTAATGGTCATGTTGATACTTTGAAAACTGAAAGTTTAAAACAATAAAAAATTACACAACTATAGTTAAATAATTACTTTTCTGGTATAATATAATAAATATTTAGTACTTGATAGCATTCTACAAAAACTAAATCTCGATTATATAGTGACAAAAAAACAGTTTAGTAGACATCTGGATCACTAAGTCGAATTATAGGCGACACTCTATAGGCGACATCTAGATAGTTAATACAATGCTGTGCTTTTGGGTATAACTGAACAAGTTACTGCAGAACTGGTGACGAAAATTTGCTTTCTTATGCACCGCTTTTATTTTCAAAAGAAACGCTGGTCCAAAACAGTGACCAACGTTCGTGTCTGTCTTTGTTACGATCAAGTTCCTGAAGATGGAGACACGAACGGAAAGGGATGAGTAATTACGCCTGTTCTATAACGGTCGTTAACTATCGTAACTGTAGAACTACTGCAGACAAAGATAACAAGATAAAGATATAAAGTTCAAATACAGGTTGGCACTAAGTTTTAATTAATGTACTGATTTATCAGTTATTACGATTGATTATAAATATTAACGTAACAACTGCAACGAGTATGCAATTATCCTTATAATTTATAATAAACTTGTTGTTTTATCCCCACGTTTTTAATTAAACGCTTTGCCCTATTTCCAGTAATATCGTTTGACAAACATACAGGAATTCGTATAATCTTAAGAATCGGGCCGTAACAGTACCGTAAATCTTATATATTGATTATAGAGATTTTACAAATTCTAGAACGTCGAGGGTAATGGAAAAATGCTTATAAATACAGATTTTGCGATCAATGAAATACAAATGCCGAACTAAAAAAATTATTCAGCCACTACCGTTTACCAATATTTTATATGCCAAATATGTCATACAGTTTTAAAGTGGGACATTATAAATATAATATAATTACGTTAAATTATATAAAAATATAATTTAAATAAAATAAACAAATTAAAAAAATGTATTAGACTACTCACTCAATCAATATATAGCACAAATAATTAGAGTTAATATAAATTATATTTTTATAACAAGAAAAATGTGACATTTAATTTGAGAACTTTGAAGACAGTGATAACATTGGCAATAGAGTGGAAAAGAAGCTATTCTCGACACAGTTTTCAAAGAAGTTCTATCTCAACAATAATGTATAACGTATTATCAAGATATATACTTTTTCATACCTCTTTCCTGTTATAACTGTTTTCCAATCACACATTATTTTAAGATCAAGTGCAGCGATACTATATCGCGCAATTAGAGCGGAATGTTGGCACTTCTCGGCTGCTAGTTTGATGGCGCGATTCGAAACCAAGAGCAAAAACTTCGCATTGTAATTGCAAATTTGTTTCTTGCAAAAAGGTTGAATTTCGCTATTGTTGAAGCAGTATTTTTTATTATGATGCAGAAAAGATCAAATTTGAAACCAGAACAAAAACAGTATTCAAAATATGTAACATACACTGTTTTTCAAAATCGTAAAAAGCCATACATAATGATGTGAAATAAATATCTAACAAACATCCATATTAAAATCAACGTATCAAAAACAGCGTTTTTGTTAATTTAGTAACTTGGCATATTACTTATATTGTGAAACATACACCCTGTTAACTGGGTAGCAAATTGAATAATTACAGTCATTTCATGCTGTCAATACCAAGCCACGATAGATAATATGTAATTCGTTATACATAAGTTAGAACCCGGGGCTATAATCAAACATAAGGTTACTCTTGCGGGATGCCAAACCCCACCTAACACCCAGTAAACAAACCGGATCAAATTGACCCTCGCAAGGCACAAACGAATGTAATCGAGTCTTATCATCAACGGACGAGCGAATCGGAATAAATTTAATCCTCAGGATCCAATCGGATCTAATTCGAAGTGTACGACATGATCCAAGTTTAACGAATTGGAACAGATATAGTTTGCGCTATATAGATTGACCTGGGGATGAATCATTAACTCTTATCTGGCGGTACCAAATCGTCGAAAATCTAATTAAAGACACGTGAATCCGATGGAGGCGGGATTTGTTTGGATTCCAAGCAAATTTAGTCAGCCGGGGAGCAGGCAAATTGTACGTTCTTCTTTTCGAAATGCCTGCTTGACTTAACGCGGGAAAGCAAGCGCGCTTCAAATATTTAACACCAGACAATACATTTGCGATCGATACGCCGAAAGCTCGGGAGCTTTAGCGGCCTGAAACATCCATTTATCCATAATGGATACGTGGCAGGAATGACCGGACGCCTTCGAAAAATGTGGTGCTGGTGAAATGTTCACGTGCGTCCGAATGCGCCGTGAATTCTGTTAGGCGTCGCCTATCTTAATACCTATCAGCTATTTGGTAGACATGCAGATTTTTGGGGCTCATGCTGTCATGTCCTTGCGGTCTCGTACTGTTAACTACGTTTTTTATGGCGCTATTCTACGTTCGAGCCGGGATTATTTTGATTAAATTTAATTTTTATTCGCTCGCTATTTAAATTCCATTGCGTTTGCCTTATGGTGCTTGTTTAAACTTAACTGGTGTACTTGGGATGCTGATTATGCATCAAGGGTACTTGTCGTGTAGATTACTGATGTTAATGTTATTTATGAAGAAACATTCATTATTTGAATTAAAACATAATTTCTAACGATCCGTAGGATTAGTTTCCAAGTTTACTGATTATGTAGATCGACGAGAAGAAGATCGGACTGTGTATAGTCTAAGTTATTAAGTTAGGTTGATTTTCTTGGGGTGTATAAATTATAACCGGTTGGTGTATTTAATTCTAACACCAGTCGTATTAATTTCAAAAGTTTATTCTTAAAGTCACTGGTATCAATGTAGTCGTCGCGATAAAAATAGGTAACTGTAACTTATAAACTTTCTGCAAATAATATGATGATTCGCGTTTTCTATGTAACAAAGAAATTCATTCTTGGTAGATATATCTCGAGAATTTTTATTGTAAATACTTTTGTGACAAGTAGAGTAAACTTTTGCATGTTTTATAAATACAAAAGAAATATAAATACAGTCGAATAAATGTATACCCTGTCGATGTAGTGTTTTCCAGTGAAATACAACGATGAAAGAAAATATATATGTGTGAAGAAATGACAGAGAAATCTACGAGTTGAAAATTGTTAGTTTTTCGTTGCAAAAAATAAATGGAAGGTAGATATACGGGTATCGGAATATTAGAATATGTAAAAACATTTTATGATTTCTTGTACAAATCATTTTCGATGCAAAGTTTAATACAGTAAGTATTTAATAAATGAATTGCACGTCCGTCTTACGTACTTTCTGTCAGGCAAAGAAATGCATAAAAACCATAAATAAAGTTACATCTTTCATGTCAATTTACACTCAGTTGTTCTCTCTATAAAACACAATATTTCAGGGATATGAAATATGCTAAGAGAAAAAGAAAGAAATACATTTTCAGCTTAAAAATATTTTCTTCTTGAAGTATCTAGAGTACATATCCGTGTTAAATGTACATATATTATATCGATGAAAAGTATAAATGTTGGATTATTAACTGTTTGACACGGTATTGGCAAAAGTTTATACATGTACTATACTATATTTACCGAAATTGGAAAAATAAATAGAATGCAGGAGAAATATTACCCCTACTTTTCCACAGAAAGTGACGCACTACATGTAAAGGATTAATTATCGTAACTAAATAAAAATTTTACAATTTTAGTAACATGCAGACATTTTGGAATTTTTCATATACGCTTTTAGAGAGAGAATCATCAAAAAGTGTTAAAATGAGCAGCAGATGTTGACAGTTGAGATAACGAGTAATTTACAATAGCACATTTCGTAAACGCAAATCCTTTTATTATACGCGAAAGGCAATAAAAATGTCAGGTTTGAATTTCACTTATTAATTATTGACAATTTCACAAAATTTGAATTATAGAATGAAAATTAGATGCAAATTAAGTTTAAAGTAGGTACAAATATACTAGAGTGTACATTAATTAATTAAATAGTTAATAAATCGATATATAAATAAAATATTTACATAACGTTTATGTGCTTACGAAGCACCGATATTTCGAGGCATCCTGCGCGGAACAGGAACGCTATCATAAGTATGGCCCGAAATCTGGATAATGTTCATGAGCCAGCCTCTTGCCAGCTGTCTTACGGCTTTTTCTTTTTCACGCGAAACAAAATTAGATTTTTGTAAAAAATATGATTCGTAGTACAGCTATATTTATTTTAATTATTATACCGTACCAAATTTTATACATATTTAAAATCTTACCTAAAATGGAAAAAAATACCGTCGAATAAATATTTTTTTAACCTCTCATTTTATATCGATGTATAATACATCTTGACCCAGCAATGTGTTTCAATATTCTGAATATTCCACTTAGTTTAAAGATTATTTTTAAATGTAATTATAAAAAGACTGGATGAAAATAATGTTCCCTATATTTATTTTTTACGCAGTAACCGTGTTACCGTGGGGGTCAACTCGTACTTTTCCATCATCTTTGTTTATCTACAAAAATATCAGTTGGAAATCTTTGTTTGTCGGGGAAAAAATCCGAGCTAAAAACAAGTATATCGATCCACTAAATCAGTGAAAATGAAAATGTTCTTCCGTTTTAGATATTCTACAACAGACATATAATCTCATGTGTATTGCACACGATCTTCTTTTTATTATATGGATATTGTGGGATATCACGCGTTACTACGGTATATTCCAATTGTTTCTATGAGGTTTCAATGAAATGAAACCTATACCCACAAAAAAAATTCTATGCAGTATTATACATTAAAATTGCGCATAATAATATTGATTATATTGGTTAATATGATTGTAATTTTTGTTAATTTGAATACTTGGTTAATACTGTTAGTGCAAAAGAGGGAGTATCGTTCGCTTTCCTATTTACGGTAAACTAACTGTACGTTAACTGATGCTGCTAACCCAGGCATTGTTGTTTCTACAATAAAAGTCTAAATTATCAAGCGAGATAAAAAGCAATTGACTCTTAGTTTAGTACAACCGAAAATTGTAAATTCAGTTGCAAACAAAAAATACCGCTGCAGCGTGGTGTTTTTAATTACATCTTTAGGATTGTTCACCATTCTAAAATCATAATTTTAATTATTTCAGATTACGCTAAATTATTTATGCGATGTTTTGATTAATTAATGAAATGATTGAGGCAATTTTGATGATATAAATAAGAAACTGAATAATTAACCATTGTTAGAAACCATCATCCAAAATAATTGAGGACTGGATTCAGCAATTAAATTCAGATTTCGGATGCTGAGTAGTTTACAAAACGAGAAAAAGATGTTTTATGTTGACTGGACAATCCAGACTTTTTAAGAGTTTTGTGTTTTTTTTAATTGTGTTGGAAGTGACAGTCAGGGTATGGGAACTTTGAGAATTTTTTATTGTACATTCACGTACTTCGTAAATAATTTATTATTTGATTTTCAATTGGAGACCGATGCCAATGTCACATATTTATTTTCAGATTTCACAATACAAAACTGAATGACTTAGACATTAATGTGATGAGAAAAGTCAGTAAATCCACAAACTGTAAAGCATTTTCATTTCAAATAACTTGAATTTCAAAGAAATGATATCATTTCGGAATTTAACGCTGACTGCTTGAAAATTTACGGTTACTCTAACGACAGGAACAAGTTCACATGACAGTTTATATGTAACCTAGTCAGGTCGTTGACACTGAAATATTACGCTTTTCGGCATATTCCCTGATTTTTAAATCAAACTGACGTAATCTTGATTAAATCTGTATAAAAAATTGCATGAAGCTTCATCTGTTAGAGAAATCGAAAGAAGTTTTTGTATTTAACTAACGAATCACACATGACATAAAAGATTGAAATTACACATTATGAATCAACGTTAAAGTCTACAATAAATTGCAATAGATATTCCCAGAAAACTCGAGAACTCTTTAGAATCTTTTAAGTGCCCATTACTTAAAAAAGTCTGCGATGCATTTTGCGTTTTTTGCATGAAAATTACCTTCGAGTAGGAACTTGCAGTGTTTTTGCAGTGTACTTGTGATTACTGAGTTATGGCACAAAACTTCTCGTTCAACCTTAAACTGTGAGTCGTTGAAACAACGAAATTGCCAAAAAATGTTTCTGGCTTAAATAGAAAACATGTTAGTGAGCAAGAAATCATTTGACCACGCGATAGGTATTCCGCGGAAACATTTGAGGAGCCAGCGGGAAGTCGGATAATAAGACGAAATTCGTATCCTGAACTTTGCTAAAGGAAATCTGCTCTTGGAAAGCATTAACTGAGAATAGTCCACGGAATTGAGCCAGCGAAGAGGAAAGAGGTAGTGCTGGTAACGATCCCACCTCAAATGATACTTGGAGCAATGTCGTTGACAATTGCAGCAATTTTTATTTTTGTAAGCAGCTTTTCATTTACCGAGTGTGTGGTTGAGGATTCCAACGGATAGCCTCCATTTTTTATCGAGTGTTTTGCGGCAGATCGTTTCGACACGCAAACTTAATTATTTAGCTGCCCAACTCGAACCGAATAAGATTTACCTCTGCATCGGATGAATGGAATCCCAGATGGAGTTACCGTTCGTACAAAGGCTTTGCGTTTTCTACCAGTCGAAAACAATGATGTACAAGTTAAGGATGACTTTGTGTCACATCATCCACTGGATAAGTAAATTTAGGTATCAGAAGTTTTTCCGAGGAAGAAGTTTAAATATTTGAGAAGTGTGGCACCCATGAGAAAATGCACATGTAAAAAATGCTTTTCGAATGATGATTTATGAAATTGTGAAGGTGCATGTTTTTGAGCTTTATTTTTTTGAGCTTGCATATCTATAAGAAGCAATACTCGTCTAAATACAAGGTTGAATACACACTATTTACGTTTTTCAATTCAATGTATAATTGTAATTTACTGCAAAGTGAAACTGAGATTTCAATTGTATTTTAAACGAATTCCGAGTTGCACTGTTCTGCAGTACTTGGAAAGTGCTGTTCTGAATTTGACATATTTTATGAGAATAAACTATGAATTTGTAATGAGGAAATGCACAATACACGTTGAGAATATTTCGAAATATCGCGACGTATTTAAAGAAGTTAAGACAACATTTACAAATTAATTTGATGTTTGCACGTATTCTGGTAATATTTCGACTAAGTTACGGAGTTCTGTTCTAATGCATATCGCAAGTAATGTTCATTATAACAACTGTATAATTACAATATCCATAATTTCGGAAACTGAACTGTACGTTTTTAATGTTTCCATTTAGTACAAATTTTAGAATTAAACTAATTACGACGTGAGTCATGATTAATACTTTTTTGAAATCTCTCAAGATAGTTGTACATATTCGGATCAAGTACAAAGCAGAAATTAAGTAAAAATCTGGTATTGCTCATGCACGTTTTGAATTCTGATGAAACGATGAAATAAACGTGAGTGAAAAAGCGAAATTTTAGCTATGAAGCGTATGATATTTTCATTATGAGGGTCAGCTGAAAAACTGACGGAAAGTCAGTTTTCACCCCTATTGTGGGTGCCAGTAGGGGTGAAAAATGAATTTTCCGATGCATGTGATGAAAAATTAATGTTTACAAGCCGTCTATATGACATGGCATGAAATTGAAATTAGTATATCATCTGAATTTAATGCTTTATTAATCTTTCCTCAAAAAATAATTAAATTCTCTTACACGGAGGGAAAAATTGCATCAAAAAGTACTATATTTTATATTACTTTTTATAGTAATTTTATAGTAATTCGAGGACGAAGCGTCCAAAACAATTTAAAGTATTGTATTTTGTAATAAATTGTGATAAATTCCTAGTAAAAATTGCTTTTACGCAAGATCAAATAGTGATGTAAACAAATGACGCGTTGATTCAAACAAAAGAAGGGTCAAATGCTTCGATTGTTAACAGTGTCGGTGGCGAAGGGGAAAAGTCTCCCGGTTGTAAACCTCAAGATCGCGGGTTCGAGCCTCTGTGTGGAATATGTTTTTTTTAAGAAATAGAATTTTCGTTTACTATACAAATATAGTAATTTGAATTACAATAATACGAGAAACTTATGAGGAATACATGTACCAAATACTCTAAGAGAGGAAGCTTCGTCCTCGGAACGCTATATAATATAGTAATAATTAAGACAACTTTTCTATCCGTGTATAGTTGTTCAACATTTTCATCACTGTAAATATAATAGCAGCTTTGCTTTAAGTTATTGCTACATTTTCCCAAATAGCGTTTTGATGTATGTGTTAATTAAAAAAAAGTTCATTAATTTTAAAAGTCTGGCAAGATTAAATTTGTGACGTTTTTTCACTTTAAATTGACTCTTTACAATTTTGTATTTCAACCTTTGCATTTTCCCACTTCAAATGTTTTCTACTTTCTATTTAAGTTGGAACACTTTTCCTTTCACAGGCACAATAGAGTGTAAGTTCAAGTGGTCAGGGGTACCATTTAAATGTTCACTCTAACCACTTGAGTGGCCACCCTTACCACTCAGTTTTCGCAGCGTAACATAAAAATCTCTTTACATTCACATCAGTAGTTGTTTGGTGAGATAAATATTTGTTAAAAAATGTGTAAGTTTGTTCCAGTTAAGATACTGTTATGACAAAACCGAAATCTTAACGAAGACAAAAAAAAATTATTTATGGTGGTGGTCTATTTTACCTTGAATATTGTTTGCTTTAAATATATTTTCTTTTCCCACTAATTTTTTTAATGAGTCAAAGTGTTTACCAAGTTTAGAGAAAATGTCTATTTATTTCAGGAGCGTAAAAATATAGAACACTAAACACTAATGACAACATTACATTTTATCATTTAGATACTAAAGTGTAATTACCATGTAAATGATACTCAGGAAACATTTTACAAAAAAACATTTGTAAAATGTTTCCTGAAAATATTTTTAGTGATACTTCCCAGTAGCTAAGACCAATTGATATTAAAAAGTTCTAATTGCAAAATGACACATGACTAATTTAGATACAAATGTATATAGTATTAAATTGGTATTAAACTAGTAAAATAGTAAAATAGTAAATACTAGTAAAATAGTATTAAATTGGAAATAATAACGACCGATGAGAAATTATATGTATAATATAATACATAAAAAAACATTAAATAAATTGCCTATGATTCATTTGAACGTAACCATTCGTTTTCAATGACAAATCCACCAACTATTGGATAACTACCGTGTCTCCTGGTTATCAGTTGTAATACATCGAACTATGATAAAAAGATAATTGATTGAGGTCTTTTTTAGTTTTCATTATTTCCTTTAAGTCTTTGCAATTTAGCCGTAGTTTTAGCAGTACGCTATTTCGTTACAGAGAGTGAAAACTGTGTTAATTCAAATTAATGTGACGGTAACTTTCAGTCATATTGATTTATGCAAGTTGACGAACTAAAACACTCAGAAGAAAGCAATCTTTTATACTGTTTAGCGCCTAGAAAGTTTAAATGGAATGAATAAAACTGACCGTTAAGGACAATGCAATTAAAAACCGTAATTTATTTTCAGTTTTCAGTTTTCGTTTTTAGTTCACACTTTTTCTTATGTTACGTTACGTATAACTTCCTCCATAAATAATCATAAAGTCTATAACTATCTAAAACATTTTCTTTGGTATAAAATCGTAACTCTGTTTTTATTTATTCACACGTATGAGCGTCATAACCAAGTGTTAATGCTCTAACAATTTTCGTAATCGAAATTCAATGATAAATTGTCACTGTAATAAGTTTCAACGACGGATGAGCATAAATGATTTAAGAATTATGACTTCCATAAATCTTCGCAAGGTCAGTAAACTGGAGTCCACAATATCGACTTGTAGGTCAGTACTTTATATTGACTCGATACATAAAAGGTTAAATGTGCTCAAAAGAATTTTTGATTAGCCAAGACTCACTTCTTACAATAGGATTTCGATCCACTACGTTCAATGACATTATACTCAATTAAATGTGTTGTTGTTATTATTTGGCTCCTCATATTTCTAATAAATCTCTTACCATCTTGATTTACGTAATAAAATAAATTATAAAGTAATAAAATAATTATCCCTCACAGCATCTAAAGCAATTCGAATGCATAATAAATTCGTTTAATAGAATATAAGACGCATTTGAATACTTCATCCAAAAGGTAACTAACATATAAATGCGAGTAACGTTTCCAAATTATCCACGAATTGAAAGCACGAGATAAAAATATTCTCGTTTTGCGCATTCAGGATATTGTGTGAGATGATGCGCTCGACATTTCATTTCGAATGCAACTGTCGAACCCGTTACAGCGGTGAAATTGTTAACACCGCGGTCTTCGCGGAAAAATATCCTGTAATGTTTGAAGTTGAATAATCTCGCTTAATTTCACCGAGGCAAATAATTTGGCGCCACTGCGAAAATGCGTAGTCGACCGAAAATTTACACGTGGATCGCGCCTTTACGGGAGCTCAATTTTCAGCAGTGACTAGGTTTTGAGAGCTCCGGAATCGACTTAAGTTGTGAAAGTCCCTTTCGCGAAATTGGGAGTGAAACGAAGCATAAAGTGACGATATGATATGCCTCACTATTTCTGGCCGACGACTTCTTCTTCGTCCGGCGCTCGGACTTTCGATCATGACTGTGGCGTTATTTGTGCTTATGACGTCATGATTGATTACGTGCTACGTGTCACGCGAAAACGCTTTCATAGCGTAGTTATGATAACTATTTTATCGCAAAGCACACACTTCCTGCATCTTATTATTTATTCCGATAAAACGCGAAGACTCTGTCCAATCAGCCCATCTTTGTTTTAAGTTTAATTGAAAACAATTACGGACACTTCTTCACGGCACGACATAATAAACGGGCGAAGGAAAAGTTTAGGTCATTGTGTAAAAATATGTAATATTCGGCAAGCGAATTCAATATACCGACATTCATCATTGAGAATTTGATATTTTGATGGGGTTCGGATGTAGATATTATAATGTCGGCGAATCAATAAAGCATGACGGTCATTTTAAACGCATAATACTATTGAATTCGGATATTACACTCTTAAACTTCACTGAAGGGGAGCGACATGATTAATCTGTTAGGTTGCGGGTCCTAATCTCCACTTTATTTATTGCATAGAAATTTTAATAGCGCCGTTTTGACTGCAGTGACACCCTCGAACGAGTCAAGGTGTAAGGCAAGCTTATACATAATCATACCATTTCAGTATGATTATCAATAAGGGATGTATATTCCGCGTTACGTCAGACAGCCGTCAAAGGTACTTTTAGAACGCGCGGTTTAAACTTGTACCGTTTTTCCATTAACTTAGAAGTCATTTGAAGATTGCGATGTACGCAAGTTAATACTTCCCCCTTTCAACTGTAATCCTCTATCCAAAAGTTTCGAAATGCATCGATGAATAATTTTTTCCACCAACGGCGGGGAAAAGATTAAAACCACTTGATCGGATTAAAGCTTGAATAGGTATGAAAATGGTGGGTATTTATTTTACTTGGCCGGCACTTGAATTCGAAAAGTTCCTCCCGGATCGCGACCCGTCAATAATGAATCCGACTTGTGACCGAACAAACGTATCACGTCAAAACTGGCATTGCACTTTTACGACATTACACTTTTACGACGGTGTACAGGTGTTGGTCGAACACCAACACAATTAGTTAATTCAACGTTAGACCGCAAGCGGAATAATCGTGCGTTTACAGTCGCGCGGATTTTATGTCTCTGCTTCATTGTTAATGCATCATTGAGCATGTATGTAGCGCATCACGCAATAATATATTCCACCGACGAAGTTCAACAAACTTTGCACAGTCAGTTTCAATACTTAGATACACCACTGTAAATTCGCCCTCTCGGGTCGTCGAAATGACCGTGCTAATTCGCAGCTCTGATTTACCGCTTCCCGCTGAATGATCATTGCGATCCGGCCCGCCCTTCGAAATTTCGAGAATTTTTAATCAATGTTTTCTGCGCGCCCACCCTTATGATATATCTACACCTGCCCATCGGAATCGCCGTGGATTTATCGCGGAATCATCGCACGATCGCCAATAAATCCCCTCGTTTTACAAACGCCGCAATTAAACGGCCGAGACGTGCGCGGCTTGTTTCTCGCCCTGGCGATGATTACGTCGCGATAGCCGCAATTGTACCGATCCAAGAAGGCACAATTGCCGACGAGTCTCGAAAGACCCCCGGGAAATAGCTGTCAGGAACTTGAACTTCCTCGTTGAAGCACAATCGACCTCCACCACACAAAACAACACCAATCACGATCATCGCCAGATCGATCCCGATCAACACGATCTTCACCAGACCGATCTCGACCTTCACCAGACCGATCTCGATCACCTCGATCTTCACCAGTCTCGATCTTCGCCAGATCGATCTCGATCAACTCGACCTTCGCCAGCCCAATCTCCATCTTCCTCCCCAGAGATCGGTGCCGATCTCTCCAGCACCGGCGGAGATCGTACCTTCGGTGCACATGAAGAGAATGGCAGCAATCGACAGCCTCGCTTGCCATCTTAGAGCCATTTCCGGTGCGTGGTCTCGACCCCCTGGCAGATCAAATCGTCACGGTCGTCATGGCCTTCCCGGTCTGCCTTCAGAAGCACTCGCACATCTTAAAGCAGTGTCCGACAACCGGTCTGGCATCGGGGCCAGCCAGTCACTGGTCGCCCGTGGTCCACGCACCATTACACTGACACCACATCTCCACTTGGGCCCCACTTGTACCCCTGGGACACTTGTACCCTTCCTGGGGCTCCTGCAGTCAGCCCCCCAGGACCGGCAGCATCGGTCGCGATCGCAACCGATCGCGGCTCGGGACCGGCGCCGATCGGTTGCCGATCGAGTCGCGGGTCCTCTGGCACTAGGGGGGTCCGGACCCCCGTTTCAGCGGGGAGCGCGCGCGGATCTCGGGCAGCCACGGATCAGGCCGTTCGCGCCTGTCATGGTCGTGTTCGCGCGGGCGACGTTCACGTCTTGATGCCGAGGCAGATTTACCCTGACTGAAGCGAATTCGTTCGTGAGAGCATGCGCGCTCCTGTTCCACCCCTTTAGGAGGGTTGATCGGCCGACGCACGTACACGCGCGCGCACGGGCACACGGACGCACCAGCACTCGCGAACAAATGCGCATAAAGTTGGACACGTTCACGCATCCTGGTACGCGGGTAGCTCCCGCCCTCTTTTGGTACGTCACCGCGCGCCGAGGCTATCAGAAAATGTGTGCCGTGGCAAAGGCATGGACAAGATGCAGAACCGGGGCAGAATATTTCACACGGAACCGTCGCTTTCGTCGTGCGACAACGCCGTTACACGGGGAGGGTGCCCGCGGACGCCGCCCGGCCTTGTTTGTCGGACTGGTTGTTAGCCTGCTCCGTTTGGATTTCGACCCCGCGTTTAACGCATTTCGACGGTTTAATTGGATCGCGGGGTAATATGAGGAACGGCGGTTTTATCACGGTTTAATTATAGGGTCAGGGTGTCGGGCGGCGAAATTTCGAAGCAAGAATTGATCGCTAAGATTTATGACGGCTTTTTTCGGGGCGGCCTATTTGATTTATGTCAATGATTAATGACGCGCGAATATATTTGACGCAATTAAAATGCGTGCGCCGCTATGCGGCCGGGCGTTCGATTGTGATTAGTGAAATGTAGGGGATGTATGGGAATTGTTATTATGAAATTGAAAGCGGTTTCTATAGGTCTGCGGGTTTGATTAGAGAAAAGAAAGTTTTTAATAGTGCGGATGGTTTGTTATTGTTGAAACTCGGAAACATGGAACTTGTTAGATTTACGGAATTCTTGTTAAGGTTTTGGTATGGAAACTTTATTTTGTGTAGTAAAAATGTTGTCTTTTATCACTTTAGTGAAATTGTGCCAAAGGAAGAGTAGCCTTGCTTTAACGAAATTATTCGGGAATAATTTTGTTGATATTGGAAATTAAGGAAATTCAAATGTCTAAAAAGTTGATCGAATTAATTAACCTTTTATTACATATTTTGTTCAAAACATTCCAACTCGACGTTAAATCTAGTTGAATGCTTAAACTTGTGGCGAAATATTTGCTGGAATACTATATACTGTACCTTTCTAACACCTTAACGTGCAGCGTATTGGAATTACATTGGCCAAATATTTTACGCAAGATAATTTAAATCCATTCAGAACATCAACGTTACAACAAAAGATATATAGTACAAGTATAATTCTTACATTCTTCTTAATAATGTAATCGAATATGGGATGATTTTTGGAACCAAAGAATCTGATTTTCGAAGATATCATATTTGTGTTTCGATACAGTTTCAATTTTGACGAGCATATTGCGGATAAAAGTCACATTGACGTTGATCAATGTGTTGTCAATTGAATTAACTGGACTGATTTTAATATTCAATTTTGAGCGTACAATCAAATGGCGTGGCGAATTATTGGCTGCGAATGCATGCATTTATTTAAATAAATTTATCAGCGAACACGCATTATTTAAATTCATTTATAGACGGTCGCCGTTATCGTAGGATTTTATGTTTTAATACATCATCTGTATTAGCTATTGAGATTTAAAACTCTTGATATCATTTGACTTCAGCATTTATTATAATCATCCACCTGTAAGTTGACTGATTTTGCGGCCAAGTGTGTTTTAAATAAATGAACGCACTCGACATTTCGGGCAATTTAACTGCGGTTGTATATTTAAGATAAACCGTGATGTAACATTTGCAATTGTGACGCCCACGTAAATAATGTGTCATGTTACAGTTCCCGTTTGACGCTTATAATTAATCATTAGCGTTAATAAAACGACCAAATGGAATAGTTGAAATTAACAAAACTATGTTAATTAACTTACATTCAAATCACTCGTGATTTATTTACAACATAGCTATTATTTATTCGGTGACACATATTATTTATACAAAATATCTGAGTATTTACTTATAAGCTGTCTGTACATCTCGATTTTGTATAAATTTCAATTTAATATATGTTGAACTCATTGTGGAGCAACTATTTTGGTGATGCAAATAAAATAGCTCAAACCTATTTTTGACAAAATTGCTGTGAACATGAATATATTATTTAGTTTTGTTATATCGATTTCAAAATGTCTTGTGGAAGAGAATATTTAGGGGTCTGAATATATACTTCTCAAACCGACCGTGGCTTATCGATCAAAATTACTGTCACCGCATTTTTGGAAGGAAAAAGTTATTTCAGTTGTAATGAATCCTTTCAGTTATGACATTATTCAAATTTCACAGTCAAGAGTCATTGCGCTTTGAACGTAAGATAAAGAAGATGAGAAAGCAATTTTCAGCAATTTTAAAAATCTCAGCTACTGCGTTATGCGTAACCATTTATTTTCCCAACACGAGTGTCTATGATCAAATTATATATATGGAATTAATTTCAGATTCAAACAGAGCAATGAACAATGATTCAGAGTTAAAAAAGTAGTGATGCTAAATTCTGATCAAACGGCGAGAGTACATTCTTTCCATCATTATTACTTTCACTGATCACATACACTGAGAAAACTAATTCGTAAAAGCTACAAAAAATTCGTACACTTTACGATGTATATCGTAAAAGGTACGAGTTTTTCGCAGCTTTTACGAATTAGTTTTCTCAGTGTATGTATGTTTCTTTGTTATTAGTTTCAAACACTTTAGCATTTGCTTTAAATTATACAATTTAAGATAATTAAAAATTCTAAAGTTCAAATTGAAAAGGAGAAATTAAAATGTATAATATTCGCAAATTTATATAAAGTCAAAATTACTCTGCCAGTCTTAGTCTTGTTAAACGTTTATGACATCTCCGAAATCAATTCTAATGGCTTCGTTTGTTTGATAATGAAAATTAAATGATGCCACTGTTGTGATCCGCCGCACTTGAGTTGTTTACCTCGTTTACATAGTGTGGTTTGCAATAGGTTGTATGACTTACAACCGCGTTTATCATCAAGACAGTAGTAGCCTAATCGATGTTTCACCTCAGAAATTCGACAAAGGTACCATGACTCCATGAATACGGTACAACGTACTTTTACAAGTACATAATTACAATGTTGACATAAAAACGAGGAAAAGCGAAAAAATTAAACTGGAATGAACCAAATAAAATGAACGTAAAAGCAAACACATTGGAAAAGCATGAAAGTTGTAATTTGAGGTACTTAAAAGTTTGAAATGAATCTTTTATGCTTACGTGTAATAAAAACTACCATTTTTAGGATGTCTCACACATTACGTCAAATGGGTGTTTTTTATTCAGCACATAAGAGAGGTTTCATTTTGCGTATGATGCGATACATTTGCATAAATGGTTTCAAATTTTTTCGATTAAAAGCATTCGACATGAATACACATTTGTTGTTAGATAACATTCGCAGTTTAAAAAAGTTTGCTACTATGGAACATAATTGTAGTCGAATTTTTATTTGCCATTATACTTTTGTTCTTATTCGAATACATTCTGAATGTATGCAAATATCATGCAATTAATGATTGTGTCGTTTTGATGCTAACAAATAAAAGGCTCATTTTTTATAGCTGGTCAGGATTATCAGTGCAAGATCTGTCATCGTCATGATTACACACACTTACACAAAACTACACTTACACCTACACATACGCACACTTGAATCACAGGTCATAATTAAATAATACTGAACGACATTATCTAAGACAATAAAGACAGAAAGGGGAAACGTAAAAGAAAAGTTGAAGGTTTTGCAAAAGGACTAAGTAGTAAATAAACGGATACGAAATTAGAGGAAACGGAAGGAAAAGCTTCGCGTGCGGCACAAGTTGGGTGAGTTATTAATTCTTCGATATTTACCCAAGCAATAAAATTATACCGGCGCGAAGTTCGCAAATCCCCATATTGCTATATCTTATTCTGATTAACCCGTAAAACCTTTTTACCACGAGAGTTTTTATTTAGCGCAAACAGGCAACCGTCAATCCCGGCATTACTTCCACTCGTTGAACGTGGACGAAGGGGTAAATGCTAATCAAACGTAAATATGCACACCTCGAAAGAGATTGGTAGAAGGGAACGATTGAAGAAGTGGCAGAGAGAAAAATAGAGAAAAAGGAAAGAGGGTGAAACCTTAATGCCGGCTAGCAATACACGTATGTGATAGCACACCTACACACGCGAGTAACACACATTGTGTCTGTCTCGTCGCGTTTCTCTCGCACAAAAAATACTCACTATGTAATTCCATAAAGAAACGTCTTACTGCAATTCATATTTCCCTTTCGCAATTGTACCTCTTTTCATCCAAAAAATTACCTTTCATCGACTTGTTCCCTTTTATTAATGTCTTATTTGGCAAAAGAAAACGCCTCATTCCTCCACATGCTTTCCCTATTCGGTATTCAAGTGCAGAGTAGGTTGAAAATTGTTTGCGTTTAATTATCCAGTGTCATTATTTTATCTTCTTTTGTTTTTGGAGGAGTTTAGGGAAAGGGAATATAATAGAGAATTGATTTTACATTAAGGTACGGCTTTGTACCGCAGCGAGATAACGAATGTTAATTTTTTACACTTGTCATAGCAATTTGGATATCATGTAAGCAGAAAGACAACATCGTGTGCTTTTTTCGACAAAAGGTTACCGAAATGTCAAGAATTAGGTTAAGATTTATAAAATTGAATTTAGCTATTAGGATTGCAATAATACTAATTGTAATTAATAATATAGCTGTGAAAAATTGTGCTTAATAACAGTAAGAATGGAGTGGAATGTTTAGCCTGTTTAGGCTGACTATATTGGTGTGACTAAATAATTCGAATTTTATTTTTATAAAAATTACTTAGTAATAACGATAACAACATTTTTAAAGATGTAAATGGTTCCGTTGGAAGTCTCATGTATAGAATATTTGTTCGAAAACCTACTGAAATCGTTTTGGAAATTTATTATTGTACATTGTATTGACAAATTGATATAAGTTAAAGTAAGTATGAAAAATAAAAAAAACAAGTATGAAAAATAATTAATTAAATATATACAATTTTAGTTTTCAAAATAGAAGATAATACTAAGGTTATCATTATATTGTTTGTATTAAATACTTCAGATTGAAGTAAGTGGAATAGTTTTACATAAAGGGTTCAGCTTATTTCCGTTTTTGTATTTTCCAGACCGATTGCAGTTACCGCGAAGTTGTGGCTAACGTAACCAGATTACGTTCATTTGACTTTCATATGTTGAGAACGCCATGCTTTGAATAAAAATCAATTTTCTTATAGAAACAAAGAAACTTGGAAAATCAGCTATAAAACAACGAATCACTATGCTATGGCCCAAATTAAACATAAAGCAATTTTAAAAGGCGTTATCAGAGTATGGTGTAAGTTGATTTTAGTCAATTGACATACTCTTAAAAATCTTTCATGTTATGCTGAAAAGACTGTAATTTTGTTATATTCTGTTTATTTTAATATAATTTAAATTAATGTTGAAAGGATTTATTTTAAACTGAATATCTAGTAGTTTTATATTAAAGCTATTCCTTTTATTTTGAAAGGATTTCGTTTTATCGATAATTTGAGCGGAAAATCCTTTCATTATGAAACGATTCCTTTCATGATGAAAAGATTGTTTAAAGAGTGCAGGAAAATGCATTTCCCCTTCAGCTTGTAGTTTGGATGGATCATTGAAGAAGGTTAAATTAAAAATTAGGGTCAAAAGAGGTAAAAATGAATAAAATGGGGTAGAAATGATCAGTCTTTGAAATCAATTTAAAAATTAATAAATTATTTTTTTACATTTTTATTCTTTATAATAGATAGATTAGGACATAAACTTAATTACAATTAACTCAAAAACACACGAGAACAAACATTCTAACTTGATCATTTTTCCCCACTAATCATTTTTACCCCATTGGACCCTAATTTTGAACTCATACACGTTGACCTAATCACTGTTATTGAAAAGAAGGAATGAAACAATTTCATACTTCTAGTCTGTCACTAAACGAATTCCGAATTATTGTTTTTATAACTGTATACACTACACATCTCTTATATTGAAATTTGATTAGATTATCATCGAAACTTGTAACTTCTGTATTTGGATTTCGTATCAAGTTACATTTTCTACTAAAGTTATTAAGTAATTTTTCTATAGTTGAGTGTTCGATAAAGTTTATACTTCAAAAGTTGATTTTCATTAGACATAATTATAAAATTCTCACCAAAAACTACAATTTCATTATAACATTATATACTTTATAAATATTTGGTTTGTCTGGCAGATAATTACGGTCATTATATACTATTAATACTACCTTGCCTTAACCTAAATTAAACTTTTATTTAAGAGCAGAGTTTCAGGTTACCTGACTTTACTGCATTTTTTCGTAACATTAAAATTTAAATGATTGGGTTAATTGTTTTAATACTGGCAATATCAAAAATGTATTAAAAGTAGATGGTTCATATGTCTTACATTCTTGTATGTGTGTTAGAAATACAACAAAATATCAGGAAAAAAATATTCCGGGCAAAGTATCAAGAAAAACACATCACGATAAAAAATACCCCGCCAAAATTTCTCTTTATAAAATATTTTGTGAAAAATGATTGGTTCGTGACAAAATATCCTCGACGAAATGTCTTTTGCGATAATATCCTGTGAAATATCTACCTTATTTTCAATATACGTTGGTGGGGGATGTTGAGGAGATTATTAATTTTAATCGAACGTTTTATTGCTTGTACTATGTAACTATTGTTATATTTTATCCAAGCGCACTTTTTCAACACAAGAATATGAATAATAAATATAATACTACAAACTCTATTACTGCAGTATAACAAAATTAAGTGAGTTTTATCGTAAAATTCATGACTAGAAACTAGGCAGAAAGATATTCTGCATAAGCTTAACATGTAAATGTAAAAGTCAATGTATGCATGTAGATACTTTTTATTATTTTTTTCTATTAATTAAGTCTGTTTAATCATTTTCGAGATTTTTTTTCATGAAATTAATTTTTTGATATTATGTGTTATTTTTTGTGACATTTTATATTTTATATTTAAAACCATGTTATTTTGTCCGTGGTATTTTTTCCAGTATGATATATTGGAATTACGCGTTATTAAATGAGTAAAAATACCATATAACTGTGCATTCTATTTTAATGATTTTAACCTTTTAATTGAATATCATGGTGTTAATTTTTGCAAAACACATTATCTAACAATCTCGGTTAGGAGGAAAATTCATGAGAGTTAAAGTGTAAATTTTACTTTCATATCTTGTGTCCAAAACGTTGAACAAGCTCCTTAAAAACTACGTCACAGTGCATCAAAGTAATTTTACTTGCCATGTTTGTTTCGATTATACAATTCTGTTGATAAGTATTTTGTACTTCTGCGGACGGGTTGTTTGGAGGTGTTATAGTTTTTATTGGTAAATTGCGAACATTATTCTTATTGTAAAATAAAATGTATCATCTCTCAAGTCTGTCTGAAAGCTTAACTTCTTAAACGCTTCTTAAAACAGTCTATTTATCGTGAACGGAATCCTTTTATTACGAAAAGATGTTCTGCTTAAATTTTTTGCAAAAAAGGAAGTCCTTTCATAATAAAAGGAATATTTATAATAAATAAATACTTTAAACGAAACACTTTAATAAAAAAATATAAACATATAAAATGTTTCTCTTTCAGAACATTCATGTTATAATGAAACATATTTAAAAATTTTTTAGACATTTTGAAATTCATTTCAAAATGAATTTGTTTATAATCATATTGTAAATTTATCAGACATATTTATTGGTTATGTTGTAATAGCTTAGCACCATTTTATACTCTCTTATGTACTAAAATCAATAGTCATTACTTTAATATCCTATAATATTGCGGTATAAAAGTTTATTTTCAAAAAGCCAAAATAATAATTATTTTCATATTTGTCAAGGAGTATTGTGCGCTTATTCTTTGGTAAATCTTGAAGAAAAATAGTAAGTTTACTTGGTAAACAGTTGGTAGTAAGTTTACTTAGTAAGTTTACTTGGTAATTCTGTCGGGAAAGCTCTATAAGACTCTGAAAACATTTTGCTGTTTCTAAATCTTACATCGTTTATTTCCGTACAATGTTTTTATCGCAATGATAACCAGTGGCAAGAACATTCATTGAATTTCCAATTCGTCGATACGAATTCCTCATATTTGTAACAATTCAAAACTTTTTCGGAGTTCCTCCAATCGTACTTTGGATTTAGTAGTTTGCGTACTTAACAGTGAATATTTTATCAGTCTAACTTGGCCAGTAAAGACTGTTAAAACAGCAGTGCAAACTGTTCGCCCAACAGTATATTTTTCTCAGAGATAACGAGCTTGAAATGAGCGTCTTCAGCACAGCTCGTAATGAATCACATACAAAGTTACATTGATCGTTATTGACATTTCAGTTGTTCGTGTTGTATGCGCCACGTCAATTTATATTAATTACGAAATTGTAATTGTGAAGTTTCCGGATCACAATCAAATATATTGCAGGATTGTTTAAATAAATATATATTTCTGTACTGTCAGCAATATTTTATTGTATCTAGTAGAATGATATCGTAAATATGTCAGAAACAAAAACTAACGCCAATAAATCTATGGTATTCTATTAGTTTTCAGTAGAAGTTTTTGATGCATTTTTCGTCAGCGCTCGTATGACAAACTCCACAAACATGAGACATAATAGCGATCCCATGGGTAATTCGTCAATCTGGAGTTTTTATTATCAATTTAAATACATGTTGAAAACCGTATGGATCAATGCTTTGGTTTGAAAAATAGCATTTTTTAACAGTGTTATAATAATATATTCCACAAATTTGATTATTCAAATTGTTAAAAATTATTATAAACTTCTCGTTTTTGTTTGTTTGATTTTGCATTTATTTTCGTCTAATTTTTATAAGTATAGGTAACCGACTCTATGACGAGATGTGCATAATGTTTACAGTGTGAAAATATAAAGCGATGTGTAAAATAAGACGCGGTACGGCAGTGAAGGATGTTTGCAATGTTAATAAGACATGATTGATATATACTAGCGCAGTATGTAAATTCAAATAGCAGATAATTGCTCAACTGCTCCTTTAAAAGTGATCTATTCAATAGTATAGTAGTATGTAAACACGCAGTCTCGCACCATTTTAACCAACATTGTAACAAATTCTCTCCCTATAATATTAACAGACTTTTGCGTATCTTTACAAAAACATGTACCTTTAAAGAATTTTTTTTCTTATGAATTGTTACCTTTCAAGAATTTTGTTCCTTATTATACCTGTTAATTTTCTTAAAAATCATACTTTGTATGTGCTGTGAATATACTTTCAGGCACAATAAAATTCACATTAAATAAATGTTTAATCTTCCTCAGAATAAAGACAGCTCTAGATATTCTCAATACACTTCTAATTTTATTTATACTCTCCTTCACTTGGTTGCAAAAGAAATTCGTCTCAAACCACTCCTGCAGTAATTATAATGAAAACAGACGTTGTCAATTACCCAAATAAATCACTATTTATACCGATGAGAAACCCTGGAGAAACATCCTTTCCCTAATGACTTGACTGTTCCAATTTGACTTGCCATTTTCAGAGCAGTTACGCGCGTCTAAAAGTACAAAATCACCGAAAACGACCGACCAATAATAACCGCAGCGCGCATCGCCGAATCACCATATTTTTAGACACAATTTATATTTCGTCTTGCAGAACCTTCGATGATTTGGTGATTTGTATTCGCGGAACTTCATCTACCGAAAGTGCGCGATTGCAGGTATTCATCATCATGATGTTCATAGGATGTCAATAGTTTGATGGAAAATATCTGGAATGAGAAACGAACGGGATGATACGAATGAAATGGGAAGAAGAAGAAAGGAAGATTGACAGTGTGACCCACATCTGGCCTATAGGTCATAGGCTAGTCTGCTATATTGATTCAGTTCGCTCTTAAACACAGCCTCCATTTCATTTCATTTGACCCTTCACATCGGTTGATACTTCCATCCCGCTTCATCCGCACCCTTACGCCTATTACTTACTCGTGCGTCTCTTTCTTCGGGATCGATTACCGTCCCTCTGGTTTCGCTATTCATGTCTGGCGCGAAATCACGCGTTTGCTCTGCTCGCATGGCACGAATCCGAACGAAACGGCAACATTTTCGTCGAAGGAGGAAGGGGTCGCTTTTTTCCGCCGGTTACTTTGTTCCCGGGCGATCTACGGCCAGATTTACCTTCTATTTGCATTACTTTGATATGAAAATAACGCGGAGATAGCCGGGCATAATTTATACGCCGTCAAACAACGGCGCAAAATTTAAATGGAATATTTTATGGACAGAGGTTTTGATTCACGTAGATATTGTTTTTGTTGCCGAGAAGGAACGGATGAATGGCGACCAAACATTCGGAATAATCGGCGCATTATGCGTGTTCTGTCAAAGGAAAATTTAATTATTATTCGCGGATACGTAATTGATTCAATAACCTTATTCTAGATTAAAGACAGATAATTAATTTTTACGCGTAGTCGTTCTGTCGCCCGCTTCCGCGTTTTATGCAAAATATGAAACCTGGTATTGAAATTAATCTCCGGAGATTAAGTGGTCGTCATACATACCTCTCCGACTGTTACTCATACCTCTCGGTATTGTTTCACCAATCCCGAGTAAATCATGAAATCAAAGAGATTATTAAATTCTTTAAGGTATTGACCTACTTTGACAAAGTTTATAATCGACCGATTTCTAAATAAAACGCAGTTTAATATATTCTAAGGAATATTATGAAATATCTCATAAAGTTAGGAATTTGGAAATTCGTACAGTGAGATTTTGTGTAGAATGTAACGTAACTAAGCATTTGTATGACTGTTTGTTTTTTATTTGAATTAGCATGTATAAAATCTAATTTTAAAACCTTATACTGATTAGGAACTCTTAAGGTGGAAAGGTAGCTCATAATAAAAGAGGTCGATTTTGCATTAATGTCAATATTATATTTCCAAAAATGTTTTTTTGATTTCAAAAACGCAATGTTTAAATATATCTTTCAATTTATCAAATCTTTTGAATGTCAATTTTCAAACAGAATGTTAACATGTTCAGAATATAGCAAATCACAGAAAGAAAAACGTCGTCATAATTATTTCGATTTTCGTTAATTCAGTTATATATCTATCCATTGAATGCGCCCTTTGATGTTCAGTCGTATCAAATCGATTCATATTCTATTCAGGGATGCATATAAATCTCCGAATATGGTTTTTAATTTCAATTTTTTATCATGCTATGATTTTTTTCGAAAAATACTGGCGATATCGAAATTTAATTAACGCTTTTCAAAAACTATCGTTAGCAATTTTCGAATTTCATTCTAGATACCTTATGGATAACACGCAACTTGAATTGACGAAAAAAAAACAGGCATTTTTATACTTTAAAGGTATTGTTTAACGGTTTTGTTGCTCGTAAAAAATCTCACTGAAACATACCTCTGTGATTGAACAATGTGCCTTTAATTTCTCGCTGAAAACAATTTAATGGAACATTTCATAGAATTACATCGTGGACATTAAATATAGGCTTTAAACTAAAACAATACGATTATTAATAAACTAATTTCATTGTAGCGTGTAATATAAAGTATGCATTTGTGTTGTTAAAATGTTTTTTAATGACGTAACGTTAACTTGAGCTCAATTTAAAGTTGTTTTTCTCATCCATAGCACGATTATCAGCCACCCTGTAATTTCAGATCTAACTTCTTTAATGACAGTTGCAGGAAGTGACAATTGCTACAACCATTTTATCGTCAAATAAAACGATTACATTCCACATAATAAGAAACTTTCTTAATATCAAAGTTTATTCTTGTCGACCGCAGCCGCACAAAACAGCAGGTTTTTTCAAAATTGTGCTTTAAAATTACAGGATGCAATATCATCGACTGCTTCCAATAAAACAAGCAGACATATTTCCAAGAAACATCGTGCAAAACAACATAATTTCTTTAATAATAACACTAAACTCATTGTCGAAAAAGTTAGCGATTATTTCTTCTCTGGGTTAAATTAGTCAAATAAAACAGAACTATGCTACCACTGGGAAACGAAATTTCCGATTCGCAGAAGAATACAATTAACTTTTTGCACGTAGTTAGTTTTTGTGTTTGACCTTTGACGTTGCAGAATTAATACGTGTAAAGAACGTTTACAAATATCATAAGATTAAAAATGTGAAGAAACTCAAGTATTTCTGCAATAATTAATTTCTTCACAAATCAGAAAACGTAAAAGAAGTTTAAGAAACATTTCACGGTATGCTGAAAAGTTTTAAAACCAGTTTTCGGTATTTTGATAGAACCTATTCCTCTATTTTCTACCAGGTTATTTTCAAAACTTTGGAAAGAACGTACACGAAGAATATATTATTGTTAAATATCGATCCACCAGTATTTTGTTACGTGAACTTGTCTACTTATTTTCATGCAAAGTATATCAGCAAGACGTTTTAAGCCTGTTTTAGGCACTTTATATGCTATATATATGAAAATCGCCAAATGTACGGCCATATAGATTGTTTAAACAAGTTTTCACTTTACGTAGGTACAAGTGAAATCTCGGTCGTTTTCTCCAAGACGCATAAAAGATTTAAGCATCGCCTTCACACAACCGAAATTTACCTCCGCGTTAAGACATTTACGAAGTGCGAAAACGGTGCGTGTTTTACGAGCATATGCTACTTGGCAACAAGTTAGAAAACGCGGCTGCGTTCAGTTTACGCTACGTAACTGCATTAATTCCAAAGGCTAATTCCCCATATGTCTGTGAAGAACGACCATCTGCTCGAGGTTATCTATCGGACAGTTATAATGATTTTATGTCCATATGCAACGTTAGCAATTAGGTATCACGTGTGCAGAAAATTGGTAGAAACTCGAGCGTTTATACATGCAACGCATCATCTCCGGCATTGTAATCCGGAATTTTTTCTCGGATCCTCAGTCGCGATATGCAGCAATACACATCGTTCGCATAAACGTTACATGTTTAACCATCTTATAACCATTCCGTATAAAAGTGAAATAACATTGTTGTTAGGCATTTCCTTTCTGATCGAATAATAGGAAATACGGAATAGAGTATTTTGAAAATAAGAAGGCGCAGTTACCATACACTGAAACTTTTTTTTATCAATATGTGTGTTAGTATATTTCACGATAAGCAGTATATAAGAGGTAGACAAATTTTGAAAAAAATCGCAAATTGAATGCGTTTTGGTTTTGATAATACTTAATCTGTACTTGAGAAATACAAAGAGACAACTGCAGAATATTAGTGCATGTAAATAACAATTTTAAAATACTTA
Source organism: Ceratoteleas bidentatus (assembly GCA_022817645.1). Lineage (NCBI taxonomy): Eukaryota > Metazoa > Arthropoda > Insecta > Hymenoptera > Scelionidae > Ceratoteleas > Ceratoteleas bidentatus. The sequence continues at coordinate 28,309 of JABFPB010000331.1, forward strand.
ATAAAAAAAACTTAGTAGTCTAAGCTTTTAATATTCGTATCGTTGTTACCGTAATGCAGTTAAACCGAGAAAAGTTGTTTCATTATGCATTATTCACTCCAGCTAATATTTCAATTACTAATTACACAACATGGCCACCAGGTGATTCTGGGCAGTATCCAATTAAGAAGTTGGCTCTGAAACTAAAAAAACTACAACACTTGCAAAGTAATATCGTGTTTAGGTGACGTAAATATGACATCCTGAAAACGGTGTCGTTAGATGGGCAACGTGAACAGCGCTATCAGATTAATAGTTCGGCGCACCGATGGCGATAGGAAATCGATACTTACATCAAATTCGCAAATTTGTGCACAAACATCAAACTTTATTGTCTAATGGTGTCTGTGATATGGAAATGTTTGACGCGTTTGTATCAGTTTAATAGTGTTTTGATCTGCTTAATGGAAACGCTCGGAAATTCTCTAGAAAAGAAAAAAACAATGCCCGACTGTGTGCACACGGATTTGATAAACAAACTTCCCTTCTCTATTAACAGCTTTCTATACTGCACTTTTTCGTTGCAGGTAAACTCGCCGATCTAAACAGTGCATTCAATGCAAATGAAAAATAGAACCGACCAACTTCGCAGTATTAATCAGTATCTAACGGTTCATAATGAAGTGACACACTGTTTGAAAGTTACTCTTGTACTTGGAACGTTCGTCTGTGTTATCAACTATGCCGATGTCAAACTGACAAAATATGTTAATGAATGTTCCATTGTTCCGCGGTTTTCATCCATTTTCTCACGTAACGTTCCTTTCAAGTAAATCGAAGTAAATGAGTTATTTATGATATTATAACGAGACTTGTCAAGTCGAAGTTTGAGCATTCAATCGACGTAAAAAATGGGCACGGCCTTACATTTTCATATAAATGGATTCACCGTAAAACCGTGAAAACGACCCTCATATGTTAATTGCCTTTCATCGCCCCGAAATCAATTTTCGACCGCGCAAAACGGAGTATAATAAAACCAACTATCGCCGCCCGAATCTTTACAGCTCCCAGTAAAATGTCGCCACAAAAAGTGCAATCGTCTCCGCGAATCACTTTTATCCGCGCCAACACTCGCCGGGCCATAAAGCCGCGTACTTGCGGAATTGTTATATTTTGATCGTGTCGACAAATTGTCTGATATGAATTTTATTCAAGATTAAGTAAGAAGGGCGGATGTAAAGTAACGCCGTGGTAAGGTGCCGCGTATCGCGGAACTGTTTTTACGAGTAGTCGTGAAAACGAAACGTGGCTTCAGAGGTCCCAGCAATTGAGTATGGTGCCGGTACAACCAAAGCGCGGAGCATTGCATAATTCGAGTAATTTGCGATAACCAGCATGGCGTAAAATATTGGGGCTCATTGCTGGGCTAAGAAACGCTAAATTATCCAAAATTACCGAATATTATCCGATAACACGCGAACTCCGCTCGGACCTATATACGTACCTGGCAGGTGTGCCTAACATCGATGTGTTTTCCTGCATGCTCGGAAGCACGGTGCCTTAAATCAGCATGATTATCGCGTATAGGATATTGTAACCGCTCGGGGCCCCACAGTATACATCCTACCATTAGAAGTCAGGAAGTCGGCCATTACGTTATCGTTATGCGAAACGAGACGACCCGAACGAAGTGGTGGAAAAAGCGCCCTTATCCGTCCGAATCGACAGTACCTTTCGTCGGTCTCTTGACTCGCATATATAGCGATGCTTTTCATTAATCAGTGTCGAAAATGCGCCATATTCTGAGACGAAAAAGTCGGGTTCGTGGCCGGCGTCAAGATAAGCACGAAATCCTTTAATAAGAGATCATCGTTGAATAAAAGAGTAGGCGAGTGCGATGACCAGATTTTATGACTTGTCGATGTAGTTTGATTTTATTAATTTGAGGAAGGCATTTATGTAAGGTTCTACAATTGTTCAAACTATTTATAAAAAGTACATTATAGAATTACTCTGATAAATGTTGATAAAAGTAAATAAGGATTCACGTTCTAATTAAACTTTTCATATAAAATTTTAAAATTATCCGACGGTATTTTAGAAGAAAGAAGTGATTAATTAGAGAAATCAGCTCACCTCAATCCGTCATAAAACAGCACACAATCTCATTGTAATTTCAAGTATATACGACTTATTCACTTGAAATTCATCAGAGGTTCATCCTCCGTTTTCGACGCTCATTGAAATCTGTTAATGAAAGGCATTTCATAGTTTACGAATGAAATAGGTCAAAGGCGTTTTATTTTGAACAAGTACCTCGAAAATGCGACAACTTCATTAATAGCATTGTAATGAGCAGAAACTAACATACATCTAAATATATGAATTATCGTTAATTGAAGCGCAGCAACGCAATGTAGGGAGTTATATTAATGGCGATATTTTATTAGCGTAAACAATGTATTTTGCGACAGAATTTGTCCAATATGCACTGACAATGTTGAAGGGAATACATCATTGCTGGCATAATTTTCTAGTAAAGTTTGCACTTCGAGGAATATATGCCGGCATAAAATGCGAAGCTTTTGTCGCTGTTTTGAGATGACATTTAGTATCACAACAAGGACAGATGCTGTGTTACACAATGTTATGAATTGTGTGTACATTTGATTAATTGTTCACGCAGAATAAGCATTCGTTAACTCCTAAGCATCCGTTATTCTGTCGCCGACAATCTCACATCAACTCCATGCGCGTAATCCAAAATGACTAACAATAATTATAATAATTGCCAAATACAAACAAAGCATACAATAAAATAGCACAAGTTATACGTGAATAATTGGGGGAACCTCGCTAAATTAAATACATCTGATTGGAAGCTTAACTGAAATTGTCTTAAAGAGAATAATATGAAAATACTACGCAAGCAAATTGGCATTTGCTAAGAAAACCGAATGAGAAGGTAGTAAACTCAAATGACGAGGGATGCCAATTAAATGGCAGCTTTTACCATTTGAAGCGGTAAAACCGTTTCAATGGTAATGGAAAAGGTATCGCAACTCAACTCATAAAACCTAAGCATTTCAAGGGGTGAATTACTATTGAAAACTTAAGACTATGTAAGAATAGATGTTTGAGACACTAGATGTAATACTGTGAAACATAATTAAAGTAATGTAAATACTGTCAGAAATTGTATTTACTAAAATTGTTGCTAAAAAGTACATTGACTTATTATATGGCTACAAAATAATATAAGTACTACTCGCGTAACTAACTTGAATTAACGAATATGATATAATACGAGTCGTTGGGTGATAGAAGATTGATGGTAAGCGTCAGAAGATCATTATGTAAATACAAGGGATCGTGGTAAAACTAATATCATTACTCGTTATGATTATACATATATATTAAGGAACACACCGGTGGTACTTGTTCAAAGATAAAGAAGATGAAACAAATTTACACACTCAGTCATATTCCGATTGGTAGGGTGTCAGACGATAGACGGTTAGATTTCAACGGGGAGTCGAAGACAATTATAAGTCCTGGAAAATGCCATTATTCCAGCTTCCGTAACCAACCGAACGGACATTCTATAGAGGGGCTGCTGAATCATTTGCCTTAAGTCGACGAACTCCAGTAACCTATTGGTTACAAACCATTATCTTTGAAATCAAATTGCCTCGAGATGTTGTGTAAACTGATTTGAAGACAAATATTTACCACTTGCAACACTTACAAACTATATCATATACAAAATATTGGTTACTTTTGTTGGTCATATTTTTACTTTGTCATATTAAAAATGCGGAATAAATTGTAGAGATGCTACAAGATAATAATGCCTAATATAATAGATTTGTTTAATGCTTAAAAACAACAGATTTGTTGTTTCTAAAACTGTTGTTTTCATACATTAGCACTTTTATATCTGTGAATATTTTTAGAGTGTAAAAAGTTGCTAATCATTTTATTAGTCGTATTTCTACGTTCTAAGTATGGCAATTATTGTTACAACAGTATTTCATATTATTTATAATTAGTTCAAATTCAAAGTGTCAACGCAAACCATTATTTGCATTGTTTTCGGTTTGACGATCGCGCTGCTGCATTAACGCAACCCAATCAAGGTTATGGGCCATTAAGCAATAGAAAATTATGCTGCGTATGCATTGTTCATTGACGTATCTAAATCACCCTGATGATGCTCCACGAATTTTGTGCCATGCACTTGCTCTTGGTGGCTTGCACAATCTTTTCGCATCATTGACTAGAATTGCCGATTGTCAGCAAAAGCATTGGAAGTAATCATAAATTATCTCTGCTAATCGATCAAATTTTTTATTTTAGAATTAATGCTGTTGACACAAACGCGTTTAACGACAAAACTGTTGCTGGAACTAATGTTCAATTAGTCCAAGCAAAAAAAAAGATTCTAGAATAAAACATCAAGAAAATGTTCAATTTTCTTGTTGTTTCATTCTAGAAACTTTCTGTGGGAATATAATGTTTGTTTTAATTCTAAACTATAATTATAATATTTTTCATTTTCTTTCAAGATATTATATTGAAATATTTTTTGATATTAGTTTTCTGATATTAGCAGTCAGACGATATATATGTGGATGGTTCCTAACTGTTAGCGACGATAGAAATCATCGCTGCTATCGCAAATAACGTTACAAAATTAATCGATACATTAGAACGAAGTTTCATATAACTTCGTTTAACGGGCATAAAACAGCATTTTAATTCCCGAAATGATTCCACTTGCGACATTTTAATAAAAGTTTGGCTACTTAACGTGCAGAGTCGTATACATTCAAACAATCTTCATAGATTTCAGATAAAGGTTACTCAAGAATCAAAAAGTGTTTTAAGAATTTATATGGACTTTGACCTTTCTCTGTATTATAACTATTTGATCTTTTATCTTCCCATACTTTTCATCAACTTCTGAAGACTCTGGAGCCAGCTTTTCGTGAACTTTGCACTCAGCTCTGTTATCGTATGTTAAAACTTTTCTAAATGAATCGATCGGGGACCACTTTTGCGGGACTCCTTTTCAGTCAGAAATGTTAACAATACGCCTTTTCAAATATAATCCGTTATATTTTCGTGGCGGAATATTACGACGAACTAATTTCCATCTGTTAATTTCGCCCATGGATTCGCCACTTTTCGGCAGTTAATGCCGAGCCGGAGTTCGTCGGGGGCTAATAAAGCTTAATTTAATTTTTCGCAATGAACAAAAATGCAGATGACCCGCGAAGCAATTTAACGTCGCCTGCACCGACGAAAACCCGTACACTGTTACGTTTTGACAGCTTCTCTCTCTGCTAGTTAATCGAGTTCTCATGTTAATGGGGAACCCTACGTCAACAATGGAATCAAAGCCGATTTACCTATACTAAACTGTAAGCAATAATACAATGCAGCACGCGCACGAAAGTGAGCAAATCGTGTTCGTTGATTGTACTTTGAGAATATTAAGTCGGACGTTTCAAATTGATAGACACATTCTCATAAAACAAAACACAGTATCATTACACAAACGTGAATTTGGGTTATTACGATTACAGTCACTCAAAATTAACGAAAGGCTCAATGTTCAGGCTCATTACTTTTTTTTAATTATGTATTTAATTGCAGTTTATTCTGGGGAACATTGTCTTTGGTTGTAAAATGAGAAAACAACCAGTTGAGATCTAATTTATATTGATAGTTACTTTCGTAAATAAATAAAATATTGCCTATTAAAAAGGAGCGTATCTATTACACATTAAATAAATTATGTAAATTGAGATTTCAAATGAGCCAATTAGCATTTTAAGATTTAATTAATTAGCGAATGTGAGTGATGGTACTGTAAATAGGAACAATACAAAATACATATAGCGTAAGAACCGCATATTAATCAATGTCGATTTAAGACAATTCGTATACTAATTGCAGGTTTGAAGCAAACTGGAATACTCGCCCTCCAATGCACAGACCAGTACATTTATTCAACCCAGACGTTTTTTGTGCACCCTGTTCGAAAATAGCCCTTTTTAAATTGCTAATCTGGTTGGCTCTTCACGCCGTTCGATGTTAATGTTATTTTTCTGTCTTGTACAATGAAATACATTTAGTCAAGTTACCGTTAAAATGGTTATACTACAATTTTAATTTGAGTACAATTTTAATAATGCAGCACATTTCTAGATGCAAGATTTTTTACATTCACACATTCACAAGTTATAGCATTTTATTGAAAAATTTCGATTTGCGAAATCGAAATTTTTCCTGGAGCAAATAATACGATTTTAATTCAGAGATACCGTTCCCTAATTCAAATATACATGTAGATAACAAATATGAAAAATTTTATTTTTTTCATATTTTTATTAATAATAAATTATTGATTCCAATAATAACTATTATTTTCTTTCTCGCTTGGGTCGACACGTGCCTAACTTTTTAATATGTGTTATGACCCAAACGCATAAAAGCTTCGACTATAGTGAGATTTATTAGATCAATGTAAATGAGCGGAACGGGTGATGGGGTGAAGAAAAAGAACGGAACGAGGAATTTGATAAGATTCTCCTAACAGCGGAAAAAACGGAACGCCTCCTCGGATCCTCGGGTGGTGGCTTATAGATAGCGAAGTTCTATGAGTACCACGAGAAAGAGCAGTGACTAGCACCCAGACACGATTTGCAATGCTAACCAGAGAGTGCATTAAAAGGGAATTAATTTCTTGCTAACCGTCTGAAGCGGTCTACAGCTAAAGTAACATTATAGCATTATTACAGATAATCTCGTTCGCGTTTATTTTAATTCTTTGATGACAATCTGAAATAGACTGAACCAGTTCGCTGTTGACGTAAGACATTTCTGATTTACATACGGAAATCAATTACCCGAAGGGTTTATCAAAAATGATTCGGAGATTCGTGGAATTTTTTGCGTTTAACTGCGAATGTTTCGACTGCTTCCGACAAGACTGTAGAAAGCTATTACAGCATTTTTATGTTGCATGTTTCAGAAAATTAATGCAATATGATTTGTATGAAATTATGTACAAATAAAAATTAAAATTATTGAAAAAGATTGCAAAAATATGTAGGGTATCGTACATGCAGATTTCTGTCAGACGTTTGCATTCCTCATTCGAGTCTGTTGGTCAACCAATATGATGATATGTATAATAATGTAATTCTTTGCTAAGTCTACTGTATATTTATAACGACGCGCAATTAGTATGAATTAAATTAGAAGCGAGTAGAAATTTTGCGGAGCGTATTTGTCTATGTTCAACATAATTGAGAATCTCCTGAGAGTTACAAATTGTGTTCATTGGGAGGGTCAGTAACATGCTTCACTGACGTTGCCAATAGAAGTTTGGCTTGAGAAATCCCTGTGGTACAATAGTGCTACAAAGTATTTCATAGGTTGGTTTCAACTGCCGATTCTGGTTAACAAATTGCTAATGAGTCTTTGTAATTAGAAAACATTCCTTCGCATGAACGATCGGTCATTGTGCGAATTCATCGCTTTGAATGCACAGTCAGTTTTGGTGGTAAACACGCTATTACAACAGGTTATGCTTGTTTTGTTAAGTGATTAAAAAAAGCTTAATTTCATCACCCTTAACACCTGAGAAATTCGCTGTCTTTCCTGAGTATTCGGAAATAGAATAGAAAGAAACTTTTAAAAAATGTATTTGAAATTTATTTAAATACATATAACATATAAATCAAGTATATCTACGATAATGTTTCTTAATAAATTATAAATGAACAAACGTGACCAAAAAAATGTATGTTGAGCGAATTCGTGTCAGTATTTAAATGAGGCCGAGGTGTGATTACAAGCCAGCAATAGTGCGGCAAACTATTTTGATTAAGTGTGGGAAAATAGAACTATTTTGCAACCTGATTTCAAACGTATATTTGTCTTATTTTTAATTATTTTAATTTTCCCAAATTTGTTGCCATGTGAATTATAAAAGGAAATTATAATAATTACTGATTTTAATAATAAAGACGTTGTTCTTTTTGTCTCGAGATAATTTAAAATAAAAATTTATATATATATCACAATATATATCACAATATAACAATATATAGAGATAATCCATGATTGAGATCACCTGTTACCAACAAATGAAATTAATGTTTCTGCTTCAAAAAAGTTGATTAATGATTTATGTCACACACACGTGTCTTGAGAAACGATTCTGTTGGGGAGACTATACACACGGGAAAATCATGTTTTCGAAATACACTGTGCGTGGCCAAGAATTCGTGATATCATCAATTAAACTTTTTTGAATATTCTATTATAAAATAAGCTAAATCTTCTCCACTCTCATACTTTTTATTCCTATTTTAATGCGATTTAATAATAAATTTCTTTTTCCTGAGTTCTTTGCTAAACTATTTGAACTGAGTAATCAACGTGAGTGTCGATAAATATAAATATCTGAAAAAAGAAATATAACGGTGTTAAGCACATACTATTATCGAATTTAATTATATATTTTTAGGCTATCATGCCGTTAACAAGTTAATGTTTCTCAAAAAAGTATACAATTACGTTAATTAAACGATGTAACTCTTTCCTATTACTGCTTGCTTCAGAATCGCTATTTTAAAACAAAATGTTCACTGAAATTGCGTTGCGAACCGTAATTTAATTCTTGTTAGTAGACTTTTATTTTGAGCACCTAACGCGGCATTTTATAAAACACAAGCGCGTATCGGTGCAAGAATATTATCATCTTATATGAGGCAGTTATGTTACTTTTAAAGAAAAGTAGACTGCGGCATTACTTTGTCACCTAGATTCGAGGAGATGCTCAATTTCCCCTATTTTTGTATTAAAGAAAAGCGAGATCTACGATAAGTGAGTCATATGCTTTCAGTTTGGCGCTTCTAGAACGTAAAGTAGAAAAATACTTCACCATAACACAGTGTTTTTCTCAAAGTGGATTTTGAGAATCTTAGTCGATTTACTTCCGTCCTAATATCATGATAGTTTTATTTGATATAGAGTGATTTTCACTTTCCGTCGATTTTAAACCAAATCAATATGCAGGGTAAAAATGAATAAAGACTCTTTGTTAAATAATTATTACATAATCTCTCTTCTTTCAATCCAAACAAATTCGAATTTTGCACAAATCAATAACATCTCTCTCGTGTAATAAATTATAAGGTGTAATCTCATATAACAGAAGTTGTTGGGTAAAACAGGCTACTATTAAGCTTTCTGTAAGGTACTTATGAAACTGTATCTTCCAATCCCAAATTTTTATTTTGGGATCCAGTTTTAGTGAATGCGATTAAAAAGTTGCATTCGGCGCTAGGAACTTGAGAACAGGCCTTGAATTAAAGTTTTATTACTTTTTCATATCCAATGTCTTCTTTGTTAAAATCTATTCTATGTGACTTCATAAATGCTCCAATTCATTCTCCTAAATACAACCGCGTAACAATGTCAAAACATATGGAAACGTAATGGATTAATTAAGTTAAATAAAAACTGGAGTTTCTAATTTCAAAAGGAAATAAAAAAGGGAAGAAACTCTATAGAAATCTTAAATATTATATGTAACTCCTATTTATATTTATAATTTTATTCGGTAATCTGAATATCTCGCTTAAATGTGCTAAAATATAACGGTGTAAACACAGGAAAGCTAATATATTGAATAATATTAACGTTATTAATTGATTAACTGAAACTACCGAATATTGTAATGTTAAATAAATAAATAAACTGAACATTTAATAAAATACCAGAAATTAAACTTCAATCGAAAACGAATTTCATATAATGGTACAGAAATTACACGGCAGTGAATTTTGCAAAATCGCAATACATCCACTTGCAAAAAACTGACTCCACCTAAATAACATCAACAGGATAGGAATTTAAGATCGTAATGGTAATTTCAAATTTTAATGGACCGATCTATATCTATACAATGGTGCAAAATCAGACCTCTCTTGAAGCTGTCACCGTACGACGCTAGGCATCTCTCATTAATAATAGTCGAGACCGTCCTCGTCGTCTGGTGACGTCGGCAGCATATAAATTTTGTTCCTGACGAATACAGACAGTACGACGGCAGATTAACGTTATCAATGAAGGTCAAATCAACATTTTAAATGGATCAACGTATGAAGCTTTAGCCTGACATGAATTAAATAAAGATATTATATAACCATCACATACTTCAATCGATAATTTACAGTAAAAATGTTATATATAATGCCTTAGCCTTTTGGTTTTACGGTGGAGCTACGAAAAATAATTTTTTATTTAATTAAATTTTAAACCCTTTCGGCGTATCAGTAACAATAAAAATTTGCGAAATCAACATATTCTGATAAAAATAGGGCGGAAGTTGATGTGTCGTTTTTGCAAGAGCTCATTACAATGAACTGTGAAAGTGCACGGTACACGCTTTTTTTGAGCGAATATTGTAATGAACGTAGTATAATGCATTTTGCGATGAATATGTATATCCTGTGCATTAGAACATTTTATTTGCTTTTTGATTCATTCAATATAATACAAATTATAAATGAAAAATAAGAATTTAGATAGAGGAGCTCTTCAAACAAGTCACTTCGAAGCACCGAGTTATTAAATTATATTTTATATCGGTTAAATAATATTTTATAGAGTTTACGGTATATTAAAAAAACTCTTTGATTGAAAAAATATTCATAAAGTAATCATATAACAGAATAACAAAACAATATTTAATGAAAAATTTCCTGTTTATAGATTTAAAAAGTTCTCATTCGTATTTTTGTTTAAGACATTTTCGACCCAGGTAAAGCTCAGATCTATTGTTACAAATGAATATTTGCATTAACATTTTAACAAAACAAGTTAATTAACAAAAGTAATTAATTAACAAAATAATTAAAATTAGTTAATGTTTAAAGTACGACATTTCTACTCTTACCAAATTAAGTTACATTAAGTTACTAAATGTACAGTATGATATTGTTTCAGAAAATGTTTGGTTCATTCAATAAAAAATTCAGCTTGTGATTGCATTTTCTCAACGCATGAAAATAAACTCACGTTCATAATGCTGCCTCCATCGACATCTCGTAAAAAGTCGATAAAACCATAACGACCTTCAATCCCTGGATGTCTGTAGAGGATTTTTTAAGAGGTCTCTTGAAAATTAAGCGGCATCGAAATAATTCTCGAAGGGCAGCACGCTAGAGCGATCGTTTTGTGACTCTCGCTGTATGTAGCAGCTTTCCACCTGGGGATTCGTGCGTGCCTCATTCACAAATTTCAAAGCTACAAGGGTGGCTTACATCAAGGCAGACGCGTAAGGATTCCGTCGTATTATACGATATTAAGTCGTGGCGTGGCAACTGAATCGATCATCAGAACGTCTTTTCTGAATGCGAAGCCAAATCAAATAAATTATTTACTTTATAATCGATCGAATAAGCTTAACTGAAATATGTATGAAATTAATAAAATAATTAAAAAATATAAATAGGAATAAAATAAAAAAATATATAGAGCATTTCATAACTCAATAAACTGGAAAACTTCATAAATATTGCCAATGGTATCACTACCTCAATTTATTAAAAAAATGTACAACTTTTTAATTTCTATTATTTTTATTTGAAACGAGGTCGAAATTGTCTAAAAACTTAACTGGACAAATCTGTCATTCACAGAATTTGTAACTTCTTCTCGACACTTTTTATATGCATGACTGTAACTTGAGAAAACACGGGATAAAGAAAACTCAGTAATGAAAAAACAATAGTTTATTAAACATTAAGACGATAAATAAGTTGGCCATATTAAGTAGAAGTTCAATAATACTATTAATTTCATATTTACAATGTGAATTACGCAAGAAAATGTTTAAGTTTGAGTTGTTTAAGCTGCATCATTGTATGTAATTCTGAAAGAACCAGAAGTAACTATAAGTATTATAAGAAAAATATTCATAGGAAAGTTACAGATTCATGATAGTTAATTTTAAAATCCAGACGTCTCGTAAGTTAGCAGAAGCCAAGATGACACGCAGAATTATCGGGAAGTATTATGAAAAAACTTGACAGAAGTTGAGAATTTAATTGCCTATCCTATTGCATGGGCTGCAAATGATGTACGATTTCGAATCGCTGGAGGAAACTCGATAAACGATATCGTAACTTACGGACAAATTGAACGAGTTGGCAACACCAGTATCCGTTTACCATTGCTACAAGTACTGCTACGAATCCTTCGCTAACGTGCTCCAGCGTAGCACCGCTAGCCCCTACAAGTTTACAAAATTCCATAAATATTTGTTCTCTTTTCGCTCCATTTACTCAAAGTTGCTCAACGTGACAAGAGTTTTCGTAAAGAGTGCCCGATAAAAGTTGTCTTTCAACGTAAAACATGTTGTGTAATTCTACGTGCAAAATTTTAAACGTTTATAACGATAAAAAGAACCAATGTGAAATACTGTCGAAAATGCCGAAACATTTCACTACTATATATAGCGTCTTAATCGAAGTTTCATTACTAGAAAAGACACAATAAGAAAACACTTTAAATCCTGCAATTTCAAAGGATCAGTGTCGCGAAGTTATTTATAACTCTTTACTTAAGCTTCATTATTTAAAAGTATGCAATTAATGGGAAAAATATGTTTGTGTTCGTGAAACAGTAAGAATCTAAACCACAATATTATTTCGGTCAAGACAATGTGAATTTATTTCTTTGTACTGTATTTAGATGTTTATTATTCTGTTCATTTTCCAGGTCTCGTACGATACAGGGCTGAAAATCTATCAAAAATGAAATCTCGACAGCATAATTAATATAGATTCCGAAGCAGAGCTTATAATTCATAACATAGAGATTATCATTCGACATTAGCTAGTTATTTAAATTTCACAAGCAGAATATTATTGTAGCCGTCCAACGGAATATTTTACGAATACGTTCAACTTCGGGTAGTAAAGTCGTTTATGCGAATTTATATAGAGTTTTGTATGCTCGGTAGCACGGTGCCCGCAAGAAATATGAATACGTATTTTATATAGCAGCTTTAAACGGCTCACGAATATGAATGTGTCTTCGCTCCCCCACTTTTGCTTGCATTATCTTTCCTTGAGCTTTTATAATAACGCGGCTTTTGCACGCAGTAATGAATCTCGATAGAATCTTTTCATTTTATTCGAATCCGCGGCGCTTTTTCAGACTATTAATTAAAAGTTAATGAATAGGCAGAAACTAAATGCGATCAGCCGATCTACCTGACAGTTGTATACAAACTTTTCTTATAACGGCGAACACTGTCAAGAAATTATGAACGATGTCGCTAAATAAATACATAGATAAATTCAAGCGAATCCATTTTCACTTGCAGTATTTTAAATACCTCTGGTAACCGGAAACCGACATTCACAAAGGTTAAATCTCTACATTCAGTTCCGAATGTACCTCGGTGAAATTCAAGATAATATATTATCAATACCGTGCTTTCATTATAGACTAAAGAGTTAGCTGTATGTGGTTTCAATATGTTTACAAACAGTGTTGACCAAAGCATCGATTATGAATCTCTTTTCAGGGAGCTATGTCAATCACTGAATGGCAGAATTTGTAAGGTGACGGCGTTACGCTTGGAAACTCACGAGTTCAATTCCTATAGCCGCTGTTATACACATTTATCAAATTATTCACTCGAATGCACCTTTTCCATAGTTAGAAACTATATCGTATGTAAAATAATTATACGTCAAATATCTAAGTTATCCATGTGGCGTATAATAGTGAATAAAAAATTCCCGCAGGTTATTTTTATTATTTTTTTTTTTCAGGAAATGAGCAAATACATAATTTAATCGTTGCTACTCTGCATCGGCTGCGCGACAGTGATTTATTACTCTTATAATAGTTTTTGAATGTTTAGTATTGTAGTGTTCTCGTGTATATATTTAAGCGCAATTATCTCGCTCGTATCAAGTAAACATTATTAATTCAATTGTGTTATCTACACAAACGCATTATTGTTATCCCCTAGGCGTAAATACAAATACACGTGCAAATATACCATTGTTTTCACTACGCATTGGAATAATAAAATGATATACTTTAATACCCCACGAAGTTTTTATTCTCGCAATAAATTAATGGAACTAATGATACTAAATTGCCTTTTTATCGAAAAATTAAACTTTTACAATGAATAACCGTATGTCATTGAAATCAGAAAATACTTACGAACGAGCAAATATGTACGAAGTCATTTTTCACATAATTTAGTAATGTGCATTTTAAATGTGCCTACAGAAGAAATAAAATCATAACGCGAGTTATATAAAGCTCCACCTTCACTCTTAAAAATACCGAAACTTATCTTGTTGTCACAACAAGATTCATGCTGTCACAGAAGGATTCATGCTGTGAGAGAATGAATTCTGGTTGTCACAAACAGCATCATGCTCTGTCAGAATTAAT
>JABFPB010000332.1:0-42763 GCA_022817645.1 Ceratoteleas bidentatus
AGCGAATATGATTTAATTTTAAAGTAAATATGCTTGAATTTAAAAGTCGGACTTTGAAATTCAAGCATATTTACTTGAAACTGCATTAAAGTAAATATGCTTGAAAACTGCACTATCTTTTTTACAATGTGGCGCATTTTTACATAGGCTGATTCATGATCGCGAGCCATACTCTTGTCAGCCTTTTGCCATCATTTTTCCAGTCGGTTGCTGTTCTGGCAACAAGCTGGCAACAGGCTGGCATTAAGTTGGCAAGAGGCTGGCTCCACTGCACAAACTTTTCATCATGAAAAAAATCGTTTCATATTGAAAGGATTATCCGCTCAACATATCGACAAAACAAAATCCTTTCATAATAAAAGGAATAGTTTTTCCTTTTATTATGTAAGGATTACAAAACTGCTACGTATTCAGTTTAAAATAAATCCTTTCAACATAAAATTAAGTTGTATTAAGATAAACGGAATTTCACAAAATTACAGTCTTTTCAACATGACATGAAGGTTTTTCAGAGTGTGGGGTCGTAACAATTTCTGGTATCAGTTTAAGTCAGTAACATTTACTTCAATATTGAGGTGTAAATATTTCAGAAACTATATAGTCAACTCAATTACGACTTTAGTACAATTAATATGTGAAAATTAATTGCGTTGAGAGAAAAAACGGAGCAAAAAATTTTGTTTAGCAAAAAAGGAACATTTTAATACCTGTAAAAATGAATTTAAAATGAAACTAACGTAGACATTCTGTTAAAAACTGAATACCTATAGCTCCGCGCAAAATCACAACAGTTTAATTCCGGCCGAAAAAGAATTAAGAGTTTGTGTCGTTTCCGTCCGGCACATCGGAATAGTTCCATTCTTGCACGGAACTGAGATTGTTTCTTTTTTGCCCGTAACGTTTATTTGGTATTTATAACACACTCCACTTGAATTTTTATAACACAAGCAACCTAATGAGTTTTTAAATTTAGAATACAAACGGACTTCGACATATATGTGTCATATGTATTTTTTATATGTATATAATTAAAAAAAAATAAAAACAACAACAATTTGAATTTCAGCCTTGATAACGCCGAATTCGTCGTCGGAATAAATTCGCCGTCTTCCATCTTTCATTGCCCAACGTTTCGCAACTATCATTAGACTTCGTTAAATAATTCTAAAACCGTTTGTTTCGCGACTAAACCTTCGGGCCCGCGAACTGCGCGTCGAAACAAAGTTGGGTAATTTCCGCGATCAATAATTCCGCATATTTTCGGAACGGCGAATTTCACAGCTGAAGTTCGCTGATGTTTCGGGTTTTTGAGGTCGGGAAATTACAGCGATCAGTTGCATCGTCGAAATTCGCGAGCCAGCGAGCGAATCCCGACATATCGTAATGTCCGTCGGAATATTCGCGACGCTCCCGGCTCGCGCCCTTTATCAGCTTCACGGTTATTACGGTTATCCGCGTAATCCGAACAAGCAAATGAAAACTTGACATAACTCGCCAAGTTGTTCGCGGTTCTTTGGCAAATGAGCTGGCCAACTTGCCACCGTTTCGACGCACGGTGTGCGTCAGTTTCGGGTGTAAACTGAACCGTTAATGCGCCTTTAACAATTCATAATGACCGTTTTGCGCCCCACTTCCGGTCGCCCGACGCAAGACCGAAACTTTGCCGAGTTTCGCCGAATCGAGTTGCTTAAGTTAACAGTGCGTCCGGGAAAAAAGGAGACAGTCGCGCGTTTCTGTAAAATTTACTTTTACACGATTAATCCTCGCCGCCGCGACTGTTTCTTTCACTCGAAAAGCCATAAATCGTAACCGAGTTTCAAACTAGATGTAAAGGCGCCTTAATCAACGCTCCTCGAGGCGGAACGAAAAAGAAGCGGGAAAATGAGCGCTCGCAATTTTTCTGCGACTCACAAAGCCCCGCGAATTCGCAAACTTAGAGGCGAGAGTTCGTGCGTCGAAAGCCCGCACGTCACAAGCTTTCGAACTACCGATACCCGCGGCTTTTTGCCAAATTGAAGCACCGCCAACGTTCGGTCAAATTAGCAGGGAAAGTTTTGTAAATACAATTCGGCTTCTACCGACACAATTGGGATCAAATTATTACTACCGACGACCGACTTTTGGGATGTCAAATGTGAAAAAGAGGAACTTACTGTGGGTTTTAAAGTATATATGTACACTGAGAGTATGGTTTGTCTAAAACAGACAGTTTTTGATGCAACTGCCGTAAACTCTACAAAATATGAATTTTTCAGAACTTATTCACCATGTTGTATAAGTCAGAACTTATACATTCTTGTTCTTACTTATACGTTTTATAAGTAAGAACAAGAACCGTTATTTACAATTCGGCAGGTTTTGGTTTGCAAAATTTTTTGACTGGTGATTTGACGGCTAATTGATCAAGTAGTAATCCGGCAAGATAGAACGCCGATTGTAGTCGTTTTCTGTAAGGATTGGATAAGGAATAAGGAATCAGTGAGGAGGAGAATGGTGCTTTCTCCCGTATGGGGTGACGTGTCGAGAAGGCTAAACCAATTTTGATACAATGTGAATGATACATCGCTTCGGAAGCTTTCTGCCAATATCGCGACCCTTACTCCATAACAATCTGCTCGATGGTGACGTTCGACCAATCCCCCGCTCAATTGCGACCGACCATTTTTTCAGACGCGAAAGCAACTGTTTGCTAAGTTATCTCGGAAGATATGTCGTTGGACCAAGAAAAGTGAAATCCGGTTACTGATGAGTTTAAATAAAACTTTCAGTTTTGGATACAAAACTTAGGAACTCTCTTTCAGGTAGTTAAATGGTAGCTCACTTCGAATAATCGCCAACGAAGGTTTTATTTTCTCTTATGGTATCCCTCTAATTGTCTTTGCTGACA
Organism: Ceratoteleas bidentatus; assembly: GCA_022817645.1. Classification (NCBI taxonomy): domain Eukaryota; kingdom Metazoa; phylum Arthropoda; class Insecta; order Hymenoptera; family Scelionidae; genus Ceratoteleas; species Ceratoteleas bidentatus. The sequence continues at coordinate 2,888 of JABFPB010000332.1, forward strand.
AAGGAACACATTTGTATAGCATTCCCGAAGGTAAAGAAACAAAAATTTGACTTAATTAATTAATTCAATACTGATTCAATACACTCAAAAGGAAACAAAATACAGTCCAGAATTATAAAAACCGCACCCATCTCAATGGTTGCCACAACCACCACATCCGCGTTTGCTTGTTCCGCGACGCACATTGCCAACAACCTGAATTACGCCATTCCGAACTGAAACTTCGGTTCATCAATTTTTCCGCGATCTGCGGGCGAAGCCTTGTTTACAAGGTACTCGACTTTTTCATTTTACGCGGGAAACAGTGCTTCGGCTCATACTGCGGCCTTGACTCGTTCCGCGGCTGCTCCGAGCACGCGCAATCTCTGATAATCAACGCAAAAAGCAGCCAGCGTACGTGCTCCACCAGATCCGCGCGAACCGACTGATCAACACCAGACACACATTGCGCCACCCCGACACCTGTTCGTATTATCCCACATCTCGTGATTCCGGCGCATTTCGTGAAAATTTGCTTGGGAACGGTTATCTCTGAGACAAACTCCTCCTACCAACTTAGGAAAAAGACTAATAATTTCGGTAGAATGTACGAAAAGTTAGTACTAGGGCTTCAATTTTATTACAGTATCTTTATTTCAGACCCTGTTGCTTCGTAGGCCACGTAAAGTTTTTTAGGATACTTATAACATAAGTGCATTATAAGTGTCTAAATCCGTTAGTTAGGTGTACAGTCTTTATGGTAGAAATGAAACTAATTTCAAACATTTAGAAGCTAGATATTGCCTACCATTCAGCCTCTGAAAATGCAGCTGAATTCGCAGTGAAAAATCATTGCAATACCTATGGCACTAATGATTCGTCCTGCAATTATCCGACATCGTTAGTGTCATAAGTGTCTGAATGTAACCATATCAAACTCTTATGTAATTCATTCTATAAAAATCTAGATTGCTTTCATTGCAACAACGTTTGCTCTAAAATAATAACTTTAAAGAAGAAGACTTACAACTGCGAGCTCCTTCGTCTCGTTCGCCTGTCTTCGTCCGGGGCGAGGATCGGCGGCTGCGCGGCAGGTGGTATTACCTCCGACGAGCCACTCGAGTCCAGATTAATTATTTTTTCCTCGTCGCCCGTCACTTCGTAAGGCGATTTCACGGCGCGGAACGACGACCTCCTTGTGGGTCCTTGATCAAACGATTAGTCGACTAAATTATGTGATTCGCTCATTGATCGTCGCTGAGAATCGGTCGGTTGATGAGTGAATGGGATGATCGAATGGAGATGGACTAACGCAATATTTGAATTCGGATGGGCAGATCGCCGGCGACAAATGACCACGACTCTGGTCAACGATCCGACGGCCTGGCGATGAAGTCGTGCTGGTTTCGTGAGCCCCGTTGTTCGAGTCGCGGGGATAATGGTTTCGAGATGATGATGACGTGTTTTTTCGCGATTCCACGCGCGAGCTTGATTAATTACCTTGCGTGGAGCTGGATGAAATAGACGACCTGTGTTGCGCAGCTGCCATGGCCATGGCGTTTAAGCCGCCCCCTCCGGGCGCTGCGTACACGTCATAAGCTGACGCGCGTCTGGGCAATTGCGCTGGGAGTACCAGTCCAGGATCCACCTGGCTCGGGGACATGCTACTTTCAATTTCGTCGTCATACGAGTGCTGCCTGGGGACCCGGGATTTTCGCCTGACAGTCGTTCCACCGCGACGAGACCGACGGCGACGTTCCTCCTCGTCCTCCACGTCACCAGGAAACGACTCCGGATCTACGGGATTTAGTTCCCATTAATTATTCGAAATTTCCAGCAGATTGCAAAAAGAACGAATGCAATCGGACAAGTTTTCGCAATCGCGGTACCGAAAATTAACTTGGTTGAGGCGTGGTGGGGATGGAATCCCCACTCTCTTAGGATGGAAGTTAAGAGTCGAATAAGGGAGATTTTGAAGGTTGGTCATTTTCCGTTGTTCTTTTTGGGCGAATGTTAAGTTTGAAGTGGGGTCAGTTTTAATGCGACCGACTTAGTGACTAAGTGTATCTATGGTGGGGATGGATTTAGTTAAGAGTCACATAGGGGAGATTTTAAAAGTTGGACGTTTCCAATCGTTCTTTTTGGGGGTGTCTTGAGAACAGATAAGGGTGATTTTTACCTCCAACGGGACTGACTTTGGCCGACCTTTGTGGACTAGGCGCTCTGACCCGGTCCTTGTCCCGATCGCTTTGGTGACGATCCGGCGAGCCGCTTCTCGACTTGCTTCGCCACTCCAGTTCTCTTTCCCACCTGAGTTCTTCGCGGCGCTCCCCTGCAACCTTTCGAAACTACAACATTAACAACGGAGTTAGGGTTCCATGCAAGGGACACCACCACACATATGGCTAAGGCTCGAGCTGTCTGTGCTAAGTCTTCTACGTTTGTACACCTATAAGCGAGTCTTTAGGTGCGGCTTGAGAGTCGGTAAAACTGGATTTCAACGGCGCTTCTCTATTCCGAATTAATTATTCTTATGAGCTAAACATGGGTGTAACTTAGATGTATATCGAATGGTAGATTTTAATAGTGGTTAGGCATTGAGTTGGTTGTTTTTATTGATCACTGTCTGATCGTGAGTTTTAGTTAAGTAATTTAGAAAAAGGATTAAAAAGAGGAAAAACTAATCATGCTTAAGTTGCCGTTTACCACATAGTTATATTTTCATGCATATAAAGTTTGTTCAGTAATTTGTCTGCTGAAAAGTAGACAAAATTAAAAATGTGCCGACGACATACAAAAATATGTCAGTAAAACGTACACGTTTGTTGATGTAACAAAATATCTTTGAGAGTAAATCTAACATTGAAATCTGAAAAATTGAAAACTAATCTACTCTAGTCAGAAACATTTATACAAATTTATAAAAATATAAAAATGTTTATATGCATAAAAAATGCTCGATTCTAGAACACAATAATTTTGGTCTCTAATTTTGTTTCCAGCCAGCTTTACTCGTCATCAGAAGCCTCATCATTCGCTCTTAGAATTCACATGAATTATTTCGTGCAATTTTTTTTTACAGATTGTATTACGTTTCGAAATTAAATGCTAATTATCCAGTAAAATATATTAAAATTCCGTTTGCTCTGAATCTTTTACAGCAATTAAATTAATAACGGAAAATTCGACCGAGTAAGTTCATACAATTTATTAAATGCAATTCTGAAAACGAAGTTCAAGACGGTGCTTTCTACTGATGATTAGTTTTACAGCAAGTAGGGAAATAATTATTTCAAACTTTCTCTCTGAATGAAGAATTTTTATTAAACCAATAAAATAACTTTTACCGCGTTGAGAATTGTTTTATGCGAAACGCTAATTTTCGTATAAAACTGCTCAATAAAGAATTATTTCCTTCGTCTTGTTTGCTGTTTTAACAGCACGTAATTTCCAGGTCATATAAGGTGTTGCTAGCTTGGTACAACAAGTGCTTGACGTAACAGTGTTTAGTACGTGATGAGCCATGTGTCAAGTAAACTACCATATAAACTATGTCAAATAATGCTTCAACAGCAATTAATCAGACATTCATTATAATTCTGAATGCCTGATTAAATTCTTCTTTAATTATGCAATTGTGTCTTTTGTAAGCTTCTATTCAAATGAAACGCGAAAAAAACTTATGTAAATATGATAAATCAACAATCATATATAAAATTGTTAACTTTTCAATGAAAAAACGAATTAAAAAAAACTAATTTTTCAAATAAAATAAATTTGTTAAAAAATATTGAATGTGTATTAAACATATATATTTTTCATCAAATGAAACACGAATTACATTTTTATTAACGAAATTGTTATTAGCATTATTTTTTTAATAGTTATTGAGGAACATAGTAGCGAAATCTAGGCGTTGCATTTTTGCGGTTAAATTTTCGACTAAACTTTCTTATATTTAAAAAAAATTCCCTATCGTAAGACAATTACAAAGAACAACAAACCAAACGAATGCAAAGTGACATGCAAAAATCTGGACCAACGTGTCGGTGTTCTTTTGCAAACCATTTTTACGTTCTTTATTAACCGTTTGACATGCAAATCACATTACGTATGCTGAAAACACTTTCTCTGGCCATTGTGCTGCATTACGGTTTCGCCTAGAGCTCTATTTGCCAAAACGTTTAATTCTGTCACTATTTCTCATCATAGTCATCTGGTCGTGAGTAACAATTTGTAACGCGATTCCGGACTGACTCTAAAAAATTTATAGTTAAAAACCACTGAATTCCGTATAATTCGATCAAGTTAATTCAATTCAAGCAAGCACCGTGTCGCAGATTGAATCATTAAGTGCAAAAGTTGCTAACAACGTTTGTAACAAAGCTGCGTAATGAAATTCCCGATACTTCATTTTTCATTTCTTCCCCGAGCAATTCAATTTAATCGGTTGCGTGCTATTGTTTCGCGCAAGCACAACACGGAAAATTCGGAGCCTCCAAATTCGACGTTCCGGAATCGCTCTAACTCAGCTATGCTCAAATTACGTGCTTTCTTTGTATGGAAACGGAAATGTTACTCGATTATCTTGCTGCAAAATATCCCTCGTCAAAGTATGCAGGCTCATACGGGGCTTTCTTCGCGTGGAACCTAACATTCCCTACAAAAACAGTTCAAACCATGACACAGCCGTTCCACTTGTCCATTCCAACCACTTCATTCTTATCGACGTCGAGATTATGAAAAAAGGATGACATATCGTAAATCGTTTCAACGCCTGCATGCACACATTCGAGAATCGCGAAAAAACGGGGGAATCTGGGTTGGGTTCGGGTTCGGGATTGGCGCGAGATGTCCTCGACAGAAACGTGCGGTATGTCGAGATCTTGAATTCATACTCAAATTTGCTTAATGCACTTCCGCTCGGGATCAAAATTATTTCCATCGCGCGAACTCGATTCCGATCAAACATTTATTTGCAAGCCAATTCTCGATCAATTACACGCGACAGCCGTCGACGATCGATAAATATGGGGCGATGCCGGATTTTACGAGGCAATGCAAGTTTGACGTGCACTTTAATGTTATTTGAAATCGCGGACGCCGATAAATTAGCGACGAGGAAAGAGTACGAATTCAAAACCAGGGACTGGCATTCACATTGAACATATCGTTACACTGAGGAACATCAATCAGAGTTTGTAGATACGCTTGTAGAGACACTGACATGCCTCGCTTTTAAAGTCCCATTTCGGCAAATGGGATCAGTTTTTGCGAGTCACACTTAGACTGTAATTTCGGAAAACTACGGCTAATGAGTTTCTTTTTAGGAACACATTATTGGACACGTTGTCTAGGATTTAGGAGTTTCAGAATGGACGCGGTTTTTGGCGTCGATGGTACATAAAACATTGAACATAGTTAGAGAATGTCTGAAAGAAGGTTTGTTTGTTAGTTGACTGTGTTTATCTGGACAATGTGACAGATGAGTAAAGTCTCGTTGGGTTATTGGTGGGAGAGTATTAACCTTTTCGAGTTCCTTGAGACTGGCTGGTGACACGTCCGAGTGCCTCCTTAATTCCGGACTTCTCGGCGGCGCGAGTCCCGTCCCGAGGCCGCCTGCCGGACTGACACCCTGACAGCCGAGTTTTGCATCGGAGTGACGTCGCACGAGCGCCTCCAGTACCGGAACCTCCAACAACGAATCCGTCGATTCCTGAGTCACGATTGGTTGGCCTCTAGAAGCTAATTTCCGACGACACACACTACAACGCCACGTTGACTGAAACGAAAAGCCATCAATTATTCAATAATAAGTAAATAACAGTAAAGAATATCGTCATTTTCTACTAACAGATGGATTTGATTTCAAATCATCTCGCAGTCAGCAAAAGAACAAGCAAAATCGGACAACTTTTCATTTTCGCCCCACAAACTGTTAACTTAAAATAAGGCGTGGTGGGGGGTAAGAAGTTAAGAGCTCAAGAGGAACAAAATCAATAATCGTCCGATTTTTCCCGTTCTTTTTGCGAAGGTGCCAGAATACCTCTCGTCTGTCTTTCCACGAGGAAATTGAGTAAATCAGAACGTTCGATCACATGTTTACGGTAACCGTTTGTTTCAAATACCCGTGTTAACTTCGCGCAAGAAACTCTATCGCCGTTTAATATTTTAACGTACAACGCGAATAATTACAAACTGTAATTTCATTCGCGTCCGGGTGAAATGTGCACAAATTGAGTTGTTGTTTTTCAGGCGACCGGCCAAATAAATAATATCAACTGTATCGACTGATCTGAGTTACAGCGACAAACTGGCGCGGAATTGAAAAAAAAGCGGTGGACTAAAAAAACGTTCGTCCGCGACAATGCCCGCTTGTTAGTTGCGCGTTGATGGAAAATTAAAATCCCGTAATATTGATTTCATTCCCAACTTTTTGCCGTTGTTTCAACGGAATAGCGGGACTTCAAAATGCATTTAGCATAATTCGATGCGACGCAGTCTATAGTGTCGCTCGTAAGTGAGGAATAAAAATACGCGCCGGGCACGGAGCCCAAAAGTTTCGGGGTTATAAACCCGGCGAGTTTTCATTGGCGGAGCACGGAATTTGTAAGTGCGCCGACAGAGCTGTGCATTACCTTCGAGATCGGCTTCGAACTTTGCGATGCACCGGAGAAGATGTTCCGGGCAACAGTTACTCACGTTTATGTAAAGCGCCTCTTTCCACGATAAATAACACAACCCTTAAGTATTTCATAATCGAACGTACGAAGATCGGCAGCTCGGTTCAAATTCCTCGTGAAATGCCGACGTATATTGCAAAAGTGGCATTTTTCGAAAGGTCGTTTTGAAGCGAGCTGCATCAGCTCTTGGAAATGTATCTAATTTCGCTTTTCCAAAGTTTCCTTTTCAGACAAAAAAACGATACACGAAAGCATCTGTATGGCTTCGCGAAAAACGTTTTTAACTGAATCAAAGGGAGATATGGCAGCGAATTTAATTTGTTAAACGTTCGGCAAGAGAGCTGTGTATCAAACATTTACCGGATTGTCAGAGTCTGTGGTCGACGAATAGGAAGCGCAGTCTTCGCAGACTTTGTGTTGACACTCGTAACACGTCCGCGAAAAGTCATCGGGCTTGAAAGACTTGAGGCACACCCTGCAAGCTCCCGCTCGACTGGCGGGTCTTCCGAGCTCCAATTTCCTGAAATCACAATTAGACGTTAACGTTTGCGGGAGAAAAAAGCGACTCGACATATAACGCGCCTTAAACCCGAGATCTAAATTACGACGGTGAAACACATGTCACGTTTTCTAATTATTTGTTCCGGATCAGTCAAATTATTTAGACGAATTTTTCTGGAGTAAGAAAATTATTTAGTTTGATTTTCCGCAATATTTAGAGTAATTTAACAAATACTCTACATTTTAATTCTGTTAATGCAAAGATATCCTTTTTTATTGTTTGTGGCATTGTGTTTGGAAGAAGTAATCCTTTAATTTGAGAAAAAAACTTGATAATGTTTGTAATATTTTAATAAGAATCAACAATTTTAAAAACACTCAAAATATCTAAAATTCAGATATTTTAAAACTACTCTAAACATATTCGAGTTTATAATAAAATTAATAGTAATAAAATGTTCAGATTTCCACCAAAAATACTCGTTTTCGCGTGACAAGTTAGGAAAGCTTTTTCTAACGTTTCGTTTCTCATTTTCGCTATGTTTGAAATCCTGTCGAATGATTACTTAAAATTCACCTATAGCGAGATTCCATTCCATTTTAGTTAACGACTATTTTATCGCGGTTATTTTTTGAAATAATTAAAAATAGTTTCATTATCCATAAGAGTTGCTCGTTAATTTAACGCTTGATCACTGAAACCGACAATTTTCGATTTCACAAAATGTTTACGCAAAATGCGTTCAGTCACAGGTGGCAAAGTAAAAGTGACGTTTCGCGGAAAGCCCGAATGTTTTTCCCGTGTTGCGACGCAACGATTTTTCTTTTTGCAATGCTCTGAATCAAAGGCAACATTGATTCGACGCGAAAAAGCCCGAGACGGCGCGAAGACCAAAAATTCGCACCGAATAATCACTAATTGGAACGCAACGTCGGTAATGCAACAAAATCGCCGATAACCGTATACGCCTTATTTTACGCGTTAAATAAACTGTCGCGTCGCGTTACTCCAATAAGGCAAATGGAATTATGTCACACGTTACGCCGGCGTGCTGGGATATGCTTCTGATGTGTATACACGACTATAAATTCAAGGAAACTATTTTCATTAAGCAGATGGTATGTTAAAATATGACACTTCATTACGCATAAAATGAATGAGCTATATTGAAAGAATGCAATAAGCGCGATTCTGAATGAGAAAATTAACAGCACGCGTTTATGCGACACACAGAACGGACGTTTAATCTAATGAAAGTGCCGTTTGGAAAAGTGTCAATTTTTTTCTAAATGGCAACTGAAATTTAGAAAAAAAAATTTCTAAATTTCAAAAAAAAGAAAAAACAAAACGTTTTCATTTTGTTCTAAAATTATTCCAATTTATTTGTGTTCTTCATTTTTTTTATTTCTTAATTAAAAATTGAAAAGGAAAATATACAGGAAGTTAAATTTTAAAATATACATTGCAGTATAGATTTATGTTTGGATTAAATCAAAGAAAATTATTTTAAACATTTTTTAAAAACAGTTTAACGAGAAGAAACTGATTTTGTTATGACAACAAATTGTAACTCTAGAAATTAAATTGCTACAATAAAATAAACTTACATTTTTGAGGTTTCGACCGCAACAGGCTCCGGTTTTGGTTCTTCTATTTCGGCTGGGACTTTGGCTGGTGACAGTTTTGCGACTGTAACAACGACAAAGGACCACAATTAAACTAACGATATGAATATAACTATAAAAAAACCCCTTTTCTTTTCTCACTACTAATAATAAATATCGAAGGGTAGTTTTAGAGCGAAGATATAAAAAACTTTATAATACCGAGGTTTACATCCCTCCCTCCCTATTTATACAATGTGGAACGATGCTCCCTGCAGTATTCCAACTTTAATAGGTAAACAAAGGGTATATTTAGATAGTATAAATCTGGGTTATTCGCTATAATAACTTATCGCAAAAGGAAAACAAATGCGCGCATCAAAATTCCGCTAACTTCGATTCGTCTAATAAAGCATACAAATATATGACTTATTCATTGCACGGCCCGAGTCGTGCGAGTCTGCTTTCGGTCTCTCGGATCAACAACTACCTTTTTTTTTATATTTTCGCCGAATTTCAAAACAGTTTCGTATAAATTAACGAAAAAGAGCCTTCTCCGTATTGACGTTTCGAGTATGAATATATTGCAAACAAGTGTGTTGATGTTTTACCGGAATTAATTTTCATCGAATATACCGTGGCGCTTGGCCATGGAGGCCTTCAAAGAGGCAATCGATAAGGTAGGAATTCGATTAAGATACGCGTCACGGCTGTCCTCAAGAATACAACCAACGATCTAATTAAACTTTTTGAAGAATCGCAGGAAAAGAGTTCTTTTATGCTGCGAAAATGTCGGTCCATTTTATTACTCGCGTCAAGCTTTTTGCGCAATTTGGCGAATGGCGGTTGATTTTTATTCTTGTCCACACAATCGTCCTACAGATTTTTAGCGAAAAATAAATGTTGACCAAATTTCATCGTTTCACTCAATCTATCAACTGAATCATGGATTTGCTAAATATAAGTAAAAATAAACATATATTTTAGAAGATATATGAGGATAGGTGAATTATATATGTCTGTCATATATGGTTCATACATAAATGTTTTACTTGGGAAGTTCGTTTCAATGAAAATCGCTCTAATAAAACCATTTCCTTTTACTTTCAACAATTATATTTTGTCACAATAAATTGTTAGCATAAAATCATCAAGTTTAAGCATAATCTGAATCTTTTATACTCCAGTAGAAGGCGCTGTAATATTACCCGAATAACATTCAAAACTTTGCATTCTCTTGCAAAACCTAAATGTTTTTCACAGCGAAGTTGATAACAAAGCGAAAGTGTCTAAAGTCGAATCACTGAAATGTCTTTTCGAAAATTGTTTGGAAACGATTTACCGACAATTAAACAACGGGTTTACCCATGCGTCGCATCTTTGTTCGATAAACGTCAGAGAAACGCGCAAAGGAAGTGCCTACGAAAAAATTTGTGTCGCGCGGACGCGGAGCGCTTTCTTATTCAAAAGTTGAATTTTGAATAAGACGATTCATTCGAACGGAGTATCAGTATTCGCTTTTTTTTATTATTCGGAGCCGTCGAGTAGACACTGTCACAATCAAACATTGTGCAACCATCCGGCCTAATCGGCAGAAGTGATGATCCACTTGCGCTTGTCAGCATATTTATCCTCATGCTAGGAGCATTCTTTTTGAGATATTTTTACCGCGCGGGTACTTTCGCGAGCGCAATTCACGTTCGGCTCGTCGCCGCTTTTTAATTACAAATCGTCATTTTGGGACATGATTGCGCGAAAAGAGCGCCGGTACAATTGCGTTTCCCACCGCGATCGATCTCGCGCTCCAATTTTCGCACAAAAATAGTTTTACTGGGCTTTTTTTTTCTTGTTTATGAATTCCGCATTAAATCGCGGGATGTTTTGCAGTTTGCGATCGACGTGTTCTCGCGGACGGAGAGGAAGGAAGAGAGAGAGAGAGAGAAAAAACGAAAGTGTGGCGCGGTTTGAAACGAACTCGGCTGGAAACGATGTTACGACCCGAATGGGGAAATAATCGCGCAAGACTCGGCCCTAGACAAAGTTGATTATGATGTCCGGGGAGAATGTGGATAAATCTATTTGCGACAGCTGTTAATCTTTGGACGAGATAACTGCGGGACAAAAAGTTGACGGATTTATAAATCGCAGTGGAATTAGCGGAGCGAAGGTTCCGGAAATTTTCGGTTGGGAGATGAAATATGGGTTTTGAGATAAAATGAACAGTTTTTTAATTCTCAATTATTCTGGATTAAAGGAGCAGTGATGTAAAAAAAACTAATTATAATATAAAATTACTAATTTTATGTTGTCGGCTATGTGTAGAATAGATTCAACAAAATGAAAATGTGTTCATTTGTTTCATGAAGTGGGACAGATGAACACAATTTCGGGAGTGAGATAAAATCTGATAAACACTATGCAGTAAAACAAAATGTAGAAAATTTGAAAAAAAATGTTTGAAAAAAATATTTTTAAAAACTACATTGTAATATCTGCTATTTAATATGTTAATGATTCTTATTTGTTTCTACACTTTTGATTTTCCAGGCAGATGTATACATCATATTTATTAAACTTATTTGTATTTATCATATTGACACAATTTGTATTGCGAAAAGGCATAACAAATTAAGAATTTGGAGGAAGCGAATTGTCTATCATTATATCAGTGGAACTGAATACCTCTCATGACAACTTGAAATCAATATTATAATTAAAACGACGCAAACAAAGCCAGATGAGCCACGAACAATTAATTACATAACAAAATGAATTGTTACATAATATCAACAGTATGACTTACACAAATTAATAATTGAAAAATACAATACGTATAGTAGCATTTCTACCTATTTGCTCAATTTATTGGTTCAAAAAACTCAACTGCGACGTCATTCATTTTTTACGTAAAATTCAATATTTATTGATATGTATAATCAATAAATACAAATACAACCCAACTGTTGCAAACATCACGTTTAATTTAATGACAACTAATTTAACCAAAAAAACATTCATCAATTTCAATTATTTGAACCTGGACAACACTGTAAAAAAACTGTCTTTCGCCAGTTCTAAAAGCTTTCTTACCGTTGCAAAACTGGATTAATTACCCATTCACGGCAGTCGAATTAGAACCAATTTCGGTCCGAAAGTGGCCGGATAAAAAGGAGCGAGGCAAGGGTTTGCAAACATTTGCGTGGAATGAGCGAACCGTTATATCAAAATGCAAATACCAGTTACCTTTCCGCGGGTCTTTAATTCGCCGGGCCATGGCCCGATAAAAGCATTATTTTTCGTCTCGACTTTCACCTCGGCATGCTTATTTCCGCCAGCACGTTTTTGCCAGCGCCGTCTGAGCGACGAAAAACGGATACCTCGCGCGGACTCGTTATCTCGAGGGCGTTAAAATAACCCTGTTAATTACGCGCCATGACACCCCGCGATAACTGTAGATAACTGCAAATAAGATCACGCCGAAATGTTCGTTCAATTTATGCCGACAATTTGTTCCGTTCATCGCGCAATTGGCGTCAGTTTTAGACTTGCTTCTGACTCTCTAAGTGACGGTTATCGTGCCTGCGAAACGCCGAAGTAACGGCAATGGCGGCGCAGTATGGGAAATTATGGAGCGGATAAAATATTCTCAGATGAAATTAAAGTCTCAAAGTGAATGCGAACAATCGAATCATAGGGAAAAAGTTGCAAAGCGAAATGGAAATAATTAATTTGCGTTCGTCGGGGGAAAATGAAGAATTCTTAATGACGAATTGAGTGCGCCGTTCATCGAGAAAAAGAAAATATGTTTTACAGTATGGGTCGTAAAATTCTGACGATATTGATTGGTTGGTATAAGTGTATATGGGTGATTCTTAGGAACCTGTAACACTTATGTCTAGCAGTTATTCTTACTATTTTTTGATATCTAGGAAGGTGTATAAATATGATTCATACTTCATTTCGAAGAAAATTAGCGCATTTCTAATTTATATTTCGACTAAATATTCGCAATCGATTGTACGAAATGTAATAATAATCATCTGTAAAATAAAAAAATTATATTTCTATTTATACACATGCGCTATTGTAACGACATATTTCAAAACACTCTGTAAACTTAATTAATTTATTCTAAGCATATGTTCAATAAGTACATTGCACACTTTTCAGTAATGACAATATGGAACGCTTCACGATTTTGCGCGTCATCCTGAAACTCTCTCTGCAAACTTTGTCTCCGAAAATAAGTTTCAAGCACGCCGTGCTTGGAAACCAGGAAAATCAGGTAAGAAAACAATGTTGTTGATATTAGTTGGTGGGAAGGATGTACAGAAAGTATAGGCTCTAGACATTGCAAAAATTAATGCCAAATACACATTTTATGGTTAAAACTATCATTTTAAACTGAAAAAATTGAATATACAAAGAATTTAAATAATATAGAAATTTTTTAAAAATTGTTATAAATTTTGTTTATTTGAATAATTTTTTAAATAAAAATTTTTGAAAAATTTCATAACAATTTGTATGGTTCTACTCACAATATGGTCTGATCACAGTTTTGGATTTTTAATAGTTTTTAACTCGAATTCGAAAATGAGGAATTGTACGTCGACGATGTGTACAATGGAAATCTCATTCGACGAAAACGCTCTTGAAGGTCCGCCGTCAGACCTTAATTACGCAACACAAATTTCGCGAAATACGTATTTAATTAACGCGTTCTATTTTTCGCCGGCGACGTATCTCGTTGATTAATATTTCCGCCAGTGTCGGTTCGGGATGGATTTAAAATGACGCAACGAGCGCAAGAAATAATCGCTTAAGCCGCTTGATCGGCTGCGCCAAAATAATGTAATTTCAGGGGAATCGTCGTCGCCAAAGGACGGGCCGTGCATCGAATCGCGCTAGTGATAATCCCCGCGAATGGTCGGACCAAGTGAATGTTCGTTCGATAAGGAGGAAGAATGTATGAAATTGGCTATTGTTCCCCAAAATAAATGACTTTTTGTCCGGGTTAGGGAATTGATACTTTATTTCCCTGAAATTCGGGTGGAAAGTGGTATTAACTGTCTCATCCAATAATTATTCCAATTACTGCATATTTATGTTTATGGAAGCTTACAACGGTGTATTATACATTTATTATTCTATGTAAAAAGGCTTGTAGATATTGATCCATTCATATTCTATGCAACTCGCAAAAGAACGAAAAAAATACATAAAAAGTTAAATTCATATTAGTCATTTAATATTGAAGGACATTTGCCAGTGTCATACGTTACCGAGTGAAAATATGTAGAAAAACTGAGTAACTAATTTACATTATAAAATTAAATAATTTTAATGAAATGCGAAGGGTCACCAAAAAAGATAACTAAATGAGTCCAGGACTTGATTTTGTCGTTTTATATGACTTTCATTTAGAATACACATTTTCTTTATTCGGTATTTCACATTTAAATTCATATGCTCGGTATGAAAATGTTTATCCACATTTTAATGTAATCCACGTAATAATAAATAACAACAAAATTATTCAGTTGGTGTGCTAATTTTCATAAAAATTTTCTCGGAAATCATAAAATGTTATTACCCCAGGGTAATAAACTATTTGTCCCCATAAAGAGATAACTAACATCACTTCCCCTTTTTTAACCTTAAACCGTACTATTTAACTTTTCTACTCTAGTTCTACATAATAAACTCACTCTGTCAGTTCCCCCTGCCATCAGCATTGTCAGAATAAACGCTAAATTACAGCGATCGAGTCGGCGGGCTGGAATCCGATAACTGCGAAATCGCAACAAAAGTCAAAAGCCGGTCGACTCATGTGATTGAATAAAAGTGTGGCATTGGCCGTACCGAAACGAAGAGCCGGACGGTGTGCGAGAAAAGATTTCGGAAGAAATAAAGTACGGACCAATTGATCCGTCCAATCAAGCGAAATTGATAAAGCCGAGATAAAAAAACGGTTTGCTGCCTCTTCCATCATTTATAATCTCACGTGGAATCGAAAACCACGGACATCATATCGCCAATACGTCATCGAGGAATTTTCATCAATTTCCTTTACTCCGCTTTTTTTGTCCGCGTGAAAGCGAGGGACGGAACGGGAGGGCGAAAAAGTCGCCGAGTTTCGTCGCGTCGACTTCGGCCTGCGACAAATTAGAAAATATTTTGCAAAAACGACACCGAGAATTCGAGAAGCGGCATTTGTGCGGACGCGATAAGTCCGACGACGACACAAATTCGATCGCCGCCCGATATTGCTGGACTTCTGCATGAGAACATTGTGGAATTGAATTCTGCCCAGGATACGTCTTGCATTGAATGATACCGGGGTCTCCAGTGTATCGACAATGTTGTTAAGAACCTACGTCACTAGGAGTTGCTTAAACATCTTGAAACCATCACTTGCGAAGAAGCTTGAATACTCATGAAGAATTTTAAAGCACTTATGCAGAATTTGAAACACTTTCAAAGAAGTTCTAAACGGTTATGAAGAATTTTGAAACACTTATGAAGTATTTTGCAACACTTATGTGTCACTTTGGAATATTTACTAGGAGCAATGAATCTGTCTAGAGTATTTCTGTAGAAAAGCAATGAAAAATCGACTTCTTTTTGAGAGGCCATTTTTTTGAGAGGAATAAAATTGCTTCTGAAAGAAGAATATATGCTCTTCAAATTGCAAAAAGTCTCAGTCGTCTAAACCTTTTCCTTATTTAGAAAAAAAAATTTATAAAAGTAGGCCACTTTTGGTCTATAGAAAGGTATATTCTATAGTAATGATTGTTTTTTTTTACATTTCAATGAATTGTTAATTTTATTTATTAATAAGTTCGATAATTTACTAATAACCAAAAGCTATTAGTAAATTATCGATTTGGATTTTTACTTGGGTCTGTATCAGCCAATTAATGTCGCAAAAAGTTCATTCTGTATTCTACGACATCCTGTCTTCTAATTGCAAAAATGGACTGATCTGTCAATTTCAATAATAGCTGAAATTATCGGGACGGTATTCGAAAATTATCATTTAAAGGGCAGTCTCAATTGAACCGCAATTGGTAGGACTTCAATTGCGGCGCCGTTGACGACGAGATATTAAAAAAGGCTCGTTTATCTGTTTGCGGGATCCGAAGAAGCGAAAGCCACCGGAGTCTCGTCGCGAACAAAAGTCCTGGCGATGTACTGGCGAACAAAGGCCCATCGTTATGTAAATATATGGATGTAATGCCATATTAAAAGGAGAGCCCCGAATATTGAAATCACCCGATTATTGCGAACTCGGATGGTCTCGCAAACCACCGTGCTTCTCTCGCGTACCTCAAAGCTCTCTTCACTTTCAACGGAACGTGCGAAAAAAACTGCTTTTTATGCACATACCAAATTGAAAATATAGATCCCGCGGACTAAGATATTTTTCATTCCGACAATACACTGTCGGTTCTTTTATTTCTCATTTATTACCGACATTAATGCCTCTTCAATAACTTAATTTTAAATTTAAAACACGTCACTGTCGTGCTCTATTTTTAAATTGTTTATTTATAATTCTTCTTTAATTTGTTTTCTGTTGAGAATGCATAATTCGAGAACTTTTCGATGATGCTAAATGAGATTCAGAGTTGGGTATATTTCAATAACTTTTTAACGGTAAATTGTAATTGTACACTTTTGAAATTCAGACGAATGTAAATCAAAATGTACATTTTGATTTACCCGCAATTATTTCGCGAATTTTGATCGTCAGAATTTTATTTAGACGGAGTAATCGATATCGAAGGTAAAAAATAAGGGCGTAAATTTGACGCGAGCAGCAGAGGCAATTACGGCTTGTAGCACGCTTTTGTTCCGCGCTTTTTCGCTTCTCGTAACTTAAGATAAAGAAATGCGCTGCTAGTCTTCGCGAGTGTTATTTGTCACGGTGACATACGTAAGGGGATAAAGTTTATGAGTCGTAGTAGAGTGCATAAATCGTCAGTTCATTTTCATTTTTGCCCGGATAATGTTTTATGTGACGACTGGCGACGATTTAATGCACAGTTTTTGAAACTGCATAACGACTTTATTTTGTACTTAAGACAATTGCGTATTCGACATTGAAGGGGGTTAAATGGTAATTAGACCGTAAAATGATTAACAACGGTAATCAAAGTTGTAACAGACGTTTCACCGTAAAACCGTAAATAAAATTCTGAATCGGAAGTCCGTAACTTACGGCACTTGGTCGGATATTTATTCGCATTTTGCAAGTTACTATTTGTTAGGAACAATGTCGATTGATTATAACATTGATAAAGAAAGGTAAAAGGTCTTCCATATTCGAGAGAAATTCGTTTCCTTCGATGTTGTGCACATATTATTTGCGTATTCCTTTCCTTCTCTCGAATGCCTCGGAAACGACAAAAAACGCGAATCCGAACCGGAGATTGACGCTTGCGGATGAGTATAAGTATTTGAAGTCGTAAATATCAAAGAAAGGCGTCACTTGAGAAACGCTTTGCCATCGTTGTTTGATTTTTTTTACACTATGTTGATTATTTTGAAAAACTTGTAAAAAGTCTCGACGACAAATGCCACTGCCTCTTTAAATAGCTAACACATTTTAAAGCTGCACTCGACGATATTCACATTTTACCAGGGCTGGACAAAAATAATTCTGCTCATAAATCATATTATAATTTATTTGCAGTTAATTTGTACCGTAACGCAGTTTAATTAAAGTCTACATAATTTGTATCCAAAAGTCATACCAAATTTAACGACTTTTTCAGTAATACATTTTTTTCGGGAAAAAAGTTTTAATCGTACGACGTTTTAATCTTCATTATCAAGTTAAATGGTTTTAATAAAATTCAAAAAACTGGTTTCATTTGCAGCAAACCGAAAAATGGAATCACAAAAAGGATCCGATTTCGAGATTTCAAAGCCAGTTTACTTCACAAAAATCATCTCTCCATACCCTCATATTGCTTTCACAATTCATGAACATTGATTTTCATATCCCCATTTTTAATTCAGCACTTGGATTTCCCCCGAAAATGCGGTGGGATTTTACATTAAATCCGGCGTTATCGATGAAATTTTCATCTTTACATTCCACCCGTCCGACGAACCTAACAAGACGATTTTTAGATTTTTATTCGATCACAGCCAAAAATTCACATAAATGCACATCGGCCGAAATTCGTCGCGCCCAATGAACCGACGATAATGTTGCGAAACGCTCGCGAGCGTCGCGCGACTGAATAATTCATTATTAAATGACATCTCGAGCGGATAATAATCGCGCAATCTGCGGCCCGTTCCGAATTAATAATCGTTATGTGCAGTAATCGCGACTCCGACAATCCGGTTGCTTTTTTCGACGCGGTTTTGTGCGGATCGATGCCAAACCGGCCGACTTTTTCTTATTCTGCGGGATGAAATTAAATTACGACTTTGGTAATAAATACGATCGCTGCGAGCCGGCATTATTCACGGCACAATAACTATTAATAAAGTCTGTTACATCCCGGAAAAATCGAGCCGCAGTCCGGACGACTCAGAATTTGTGTCACGTCCTTAAAAGTCCGGCTTTCGCAAAAAGACGCAACGCAGTGGTAAAGTCACATTTTATAGCACTTTCTGCGAATCGTTTGAGCAAAATTTTGTACGGACCTCTTTTCCACAGGGCCGTCAGATTTCAAATTGTAAAGGTTAGAACTAAAATGGAAACAGAAACTAGAAAGAGTTGAGAGTTTACAAAGTAATAAGGGTACTAGCTTGATAATGTGTAAAAGCAAATCAAGAATTTGATACTGATTTTGATAGTTTTTGATGAAGTCAGTTTTGATATCGAGTTAATGATTTAACGGTATACAACGGAACGGGAACATTCACTTAATATTCCCTGTACTTTCATATCCCCTCCACTGATTTTTCCTGCATACCATTACATGATAGGTCCCGCCCACCAATGCTTTTCAAATGTCAACCCTAACACATGTATACTATTTCCATTTTAATCTCACCTACAAACGATTCGAGGCGCTTTACAGATTATGGGCTAATGTTAAAAAAACATTTGTTTTACGAAAGCTTTTGTAGATTAGAAAAACTCAGGATTTTTTGGAAGTAAATTGTGAATTTAAATAATTATCAAAATCGTTGATAAAATGAGATAACTCAAACAAATTGTTTTAGCATATCTAAAAATTGTCAAAAAAATGTTAAAACTTCCAAATAATTTTCAATTTTAACAAGTCTCAAAAAACGTTTTAAATTTAACAAAAAACATTCAAGAACTCTAAAAATGTATCAAAACTATTTTTGTTTATAAAAACAAGAAATGTTTGGAAAAAATGAAAACAATATCTTTACACATTTTTCTGAAAATATATAATTCCCTAAATCATTATGAAAGGAGGATAGAATAAAGGGGCATTATTTCTCATATTTATGCCTTACAATTGTTTAAGATTAACGAATAAACCAAAACAAATGCATTTTCCACGCATTTTCATAATTTTAATTTAACACAAATCTGGTCGTCAATTATCCCCTTTTACAACTGTTTATTTAAAGTACCTTCTTTTAAAAGTATTTTCTTTCCATTTATCCCCTTTTTAACGGTTTACCGAGTTATCTCCTTTTATAACAATTTATTAATTTATTCCTCTTTCGTAAGAGGTGGCGATTTAATTTTCAACATTTTTTTGAATTTCAAATTTTACTATATTGTTACAATGTAATAACATTTCTTCAATATTTAACAATTTAAACAAATTTAATAATAAAAAAAATGTGACATGCCTTGTTTTGTCTCGACACGTGACTTTTCGTCTAATGTTTAAAAACTATCTAACAATCTTGTCCAAATGTTGTGTTGTCATTTCCCCTTCCCCTCCCCCTCTCATCTCAATGTAGACGTAAAAGAATAATTTCTTTAACTTCAATATCGACCAGGGTACTAAAGTCCTAGCAACTGAAACGAAAAATGAACCCGACCTTTAAAAGTTGAGTGACTCAAACGTCATCGTTTGATGACGTTTGAGTCATTCAAAGTTTATTAACTTCATTTTGACGTCAACAATATGGATTTCAATGACCTCACCATCAATTCAACTTTATCATCGTCAATATTGATTCGTTTAGATATCATAAATATTGAAAGCAATAGTTCCTTGTTTCTGCCATCTTTTCATTGATTCACTATAGTGAATCAATTAGTATACACACCAAATCGAAATTGAATCTCCGAATTGTTACCTCAGAATTAATACATAATCAATATCAAATTCAAACCATAATTCCCTCAGTGACTCTACTCAATTCCGCGCAAAAATCTTAAATTAGTGATTGATCAGAAATAAAATTGGACCGAGTCAATCGACGACGTGAAAATGACAAAACGAAGTGGACCGAAGGATGAGGACGAGTGCCGGGCTTTCAATTAGGGATGTCTAAACAAGCGTATGAATAATTTCGGGCCGAAAAAGCGCGCGGATTATACGAAATAAATTGCATTCTTTTGTTCTTTGAGTAGTTGCGGAATAATTTAAAAAGCGGGAGATAAACGACGGGAGCCTTGGTTGAATTAGCTCGGCGGCAGGGCGAAGTTTCGCTACTGGTTGTTAAGCATATTTCATCGCTAACTCCTCTGGGAAGCTTGATTTCTATGCCGCGCGTCGTAGTCGAGACTTTAAGACCTTGCCCTACATTTGTAATACCCGTAAAATGATGCACGAATCATTGCCGCGAGTTGAATAACATGAGTTCCATGTCGAAATTTTCGATTAGCTCCCACCAATTGACCGAAGTCGTGTGTCGTAATTACAACCACTTGCAAAATATGTCAACGCGAAAGTACTGAACCCGTCACTCCGAAAACGATTAATATACGGTGCTGGAGAAACGTTATTCCGCGGGAGAACGAGCTTCGATTAATGGTCCGAGTTTAAAATCGGGTTTCTTTCGATTCGATGAGGAGTACATTATGGTACATGATGGGATGAAATAAGTATGGGAATTTTCGTAGTTGAAATATTTTATTTTTGAATGTTGTATGAGTAAAAAAATATATTGGCTGTATGTGACAATGTTTAAATCATATACAGCCTGATAAATGATTTTGGTATTTACCCATGTACATTGAAACATAGGCCATATGTGTTTTACTTTTCAGTGGTAGTGCTTCAATTTTATAAAGGTGGTTGTAATTGTAATATTGATTTCCAGTATTTAATCTCCAATATTTAATTTGATGTAAAAAACAGATATTATCTAAGATATAATACTATAACGAAGGCTGTTCTCAAAGCAATGAAGTTATGTACATTACAGGAGATTAATTACTTAAGATAAAACCTTTCGCAAAAAGGGAAGTTTTAATACAACTGATACTGTAATTCACGAGATGAATGCGAGTTACTTATGTAAATATTCTGAGGTTGCTAAACAATATAGCAATACATTCCGGACTTTGAGTTCATGTTAGGACTCTATTTGTCTGTGAAACTTTGTTATACGAGTTTAAAATTGATGACATTTTTGTTACCTCGAGAAGAAAGGTATTGTTTTTGCAATAGACTCGATGATTGTTTCGTACGTAGTAAAAAATGCAACGAGTTCGAAGTTGTGGCGCGAGCGAGAGGTAGGAAATTGAGACTATAACGAAATTATTTTCACTTTCTATACAAAGTTATGTGTAATATGCGAGTTACGATACAGTGTCACACTTGACGTGCCTGATGTTTAAAGTGACACTCTTTGGAGTTATAGAAATATTCATACCGTATCACTCTTCCTCACATATCTTCGTAACTTAACCTCGAAATTCGTTTTACTTTAAGGAACCCAAATTTAGCTAACTTTTCGTCACCAAACTACTAAATTCAGCTATCGAATTTAAGGTTACTAATACACTAATATTGTTCATTTTAATCTCATCTAAACTTCCATCGTGAACAATCGGTGATTATTGCCAAAAACTTGTTCGACTATGCACACAGTGTAACATCGAAAACACGAGCAATAACAACAAAATGAAAACGAACAGAAAATTTGATAAATCACGTACGCGAAATTCGTCAAAATTGTCGACTGGAAATGGAAAATGACGAAACGAAATGGGAATCGCAACATAAAAACGACGAAACAGAAATGAACTGCAACTAAAGCGCAACAAATTGGACGCGTTTGTCGGAGCGCGATGAAATAATGATAAACAAACGACAAAACAAAAGCGGAGCTTAACGACACATGCTGCTGCAAAGACGAATGAAATATTTCGCGTGTTTGTTTGCGCGCTTTATTCCGCCGACAATTTCACAGATACCGACGTCTCGACGAGGTCTCGCGTTCGACTGTCTAATTACAGGGGAAACTCGCGCTTCAGCCGAAATCGTAACGAGGCGAGAGGAGCGCGTCAATTTACGGTTCATTCCGCCACATTCCCGGAGGGAAATTAATTAGGACCAGCGAATTTCGTCCTGGGGACAAAGTTCGTTTAAATATCGCGAACCTTCGAAATGTCAAAATGTATCGCGCATTAAAATTAGAATCGAAGGTTTCGCCGATCGATCGGTTTCCGTTAAATAAACATTGCGCGGAATAATTGACGCGCTGATAGCAAAAATGAAGTGTATGTAATTCGGGTGCAAAAGCGCGATAGAAATTTCCGAAGGCAAAAATGAAGCCTATAGAACCTAAGAACAAAAATACGACAAATAAAGTGCCTAGGGAAAACGACAATAGCCATTTTTTCGTGGACCTTTACAAGTTTCCAGTTTTGTCCGGAACTAATCATCGATCCGATTGCCCGATCTGTTATCTCTGCCTGAACATCGATAAGAAAAAAAGGCTAACATGACATAATTTGTAATGATTATATAAAATTTTAGGTTTAAAATGTTTAATTATAAAAATTAAAATTATTACTAAAAAATAATTTATTAGTAAAAACGCGTATATATTTTCATTTTTAATTATCAAACAAAATTAACAAATAAAAGAATTAAAATTGTTTTCAAATCACGTTTACTGCGAAATTTTCTATAAAAAGCGATTTTCTATAAAATTTTCTATAAAAGCGAAGAATTATAAATGTTTAAAAATCTTTATTCGAAATTATACTTGATTCAAGTATATGCCAACTTAATTTTAAGAAATTAATTGTATTCTTCTAAATATAAATTTCACTTTATTCATTTTTAACATTTACTCGAGTCAAGTATTATTAAAATTTACTGCAAATCGAATTGTGGATATGTTCAAGTATATTAATGAGTTGTCATAAGTCAAAAATATTCTCAAACGTTTTCGAGAATATTTTCTACTTGAATCAAATGAAATATACTTAATCCAAGGTAAATTTTTTTCGGTGTATGTACATACGATTCCTTTTCACAGAATATATAAGAATATTATTCTAAAGGTATCGCAGTGTTTTTGTTTTTAGCTTGCTTGGAATCATCGCAATTTATGTTCGACGATTCACGTAATATTTTGATTTATCAATTATTGATCGCGGGATCAAGTGAAAGTCGCGTGAAATCTTCTTCGGGAACGCCGTTTATCATCTTTATCCGAGCAAAATCAATCGGAACTATCAATGTCGAAGATCTGAATTTGTTTTCTTGTCGTTTTATGGGATGGAAGTTGTCTTATGTTCGGGGTAAATTAATCGGGTAAACTGGGAGGAAAAAGTTGGTATGAGAGTCGACTTTCTTGCGGCAACCGAGTCCTGAAGTTTGTTAAATTTGGGGGCTAAAATGGTTTGTCACATTGAGCGACTTTTGTGTCGTAGGCGAACCTCGAGACGTCGCTTAAGCCGAATGAAATATGAAAATTATATAGTCACATCTCGTGCTTACCGTTTCCCGTCGCAGTCATAAACCCGGTACCCAGTTGGCGGAGCTTGCTAAGCGTCGTTCCACTTTCCTCCGGTGTGGTAGGTCCTGCCGTCGCTTCCGGCTGCGTCGTCACCATCTGCGCAAAAAATATCGCCTTGCGTTATTACGATAAGGATCGTACAAATGTGAGTGAGAGTATTTCGGAATGCAATCAGGATCGGCAAAAACGGTCTAAAATACACGGACAAAAATTCTCGAAAATTGGGTGAAAATAAATTTATGCTTTTAGCCAAGTATACAAATTATGAGTTTCGAAGAAATTTCCGATCGTAATACATGTGTGACTCGAAACATAATGGGTTTGCAACCATATATTTTTGACGGAAAGGGTTTCTTTCAAAATAGGGTCACACAATCGAAAAGAAATTTTTTGTCGTCAATTTCCTTGAAAACGGGTTAAAAATGTAAAATGGAACACAAAAGATAGTGGGATTAATATTTAAGTTGATTTGGAGAAGAAAAGTTGTTTGGGAAAAGCATACCGCTTTTATCAAAATTGGTCAAAAATATTCCTCGATTGGTCTTAAAATGAGGCAAAAATATCTGAATCTCTGAAATTCAAAACATCCAAAAATTTATTAATAGATTCATATTCGAACATTATTTTTCTCTTTCTAATATTTTTAAGAAATAGTACTTTATTTTCAAGTCTAGAGATACGTTAGAAACTGTGTAAAAACGAATGTCTGAGCAAAGTCTGTATGTACTACTGACAATCGGTTATTCAAACTTGTACAAACTTTATCCAAAAGCAATTCTGCGAAAAGTCTATACTCTTAAAAAATTACACTGTGATTACAATGGGTTCTTCAAAGTACAATGAAACTGTATTACTCCGGTATCATTTAACTGACACGATCTTTATTTTACGCTAAAAAATACCTTTGTACATATCTTACGACATTCTTGTAAACCAATTACGAAACATAGTTTTTTCTTATTGCAGTAAGATTTGTCAAAAAAATTACTACGTATATTCTATACTTATTAACATCTATTTATATACTTCAAAAATGATACCCAGACAACTTCATTCCAAACCACCCAAAAAATGACATAAATATTGCAATATTACTCCAAGATACCAAACACCCCCGAAAACAATCTCAAACCTTTTTCTATGCACCTCTGAACTGAAGTGTCCATAAACCAGACAAACCCATTCGCCTCGAAAAAAGATCATCGACGAAAAGTGACCTGAAAAAAGCGTGCGAAATCGAGCGTGACACTCGACGCCGAGCAGCGAAAGGCGTCTCATTATCATCTGAATGATTGATCCCCTTCATTTATTTCCGCAAACGTTTGCAAATGCCAAGTGATCTGGATCAATACCGTGTCGTCTTTTTTCGACAATTAGCTCGGCGCCGAGCGAACGTCGCTGTCACGCCGCGTCTGTTTGCCGCGCATCAAATGTAAAGTAACGCAAACGGCAAACGTCGCTGCGGCGAAAGAGTTTGCGTCAATTTGCGGTGAAAAGTGCCGCGACGTTTACCTTCCGTCATTGTCGTTACAAATTCGTCGTAATTTCTCGTTGACCCGCGCGTTTTGCATAATGTTGCGTTTAGCATAAGCAGCTGACAAGAAAACTCGGAGAAAACGTCGGGGAACCGGAAATACCAAAAGAAAACTGAACCATCGATTCTCCGCCAACAAACTGCAGTTTTCCCAATTAAAAATGCAACCGATCCTTCGAACGCCGAGTTCGTTCAACCTCACTTAGTCAGCTATACTTTGCCAACTGAAGGGATAAAGTTGACGCAACTTAGCTCATTGATCGAATCGTGTCAAGGTTGTCCCGACGTAATCCGCGATTTCGACGAGGACCACTCGATCGCTTCAGAATGCGACTTTGCATTTCGTCGGCGGGTTTCTTGAATTCGCAAAACAACGTTACTTTCGAACATAAAATAAAACGAGCGATTGAAAGTTAAAGTTGCAGGAACGGAGAGCGCCGTTATTTATGAATACAACGGAACAAAAACACACGTCTTTCGTAAATTCCGTTTATCGGGCGGATCAAATATTCATGATCTTTCGGGGGCTTTGGCTTTACGTTTGCGCGACTAACGAGAATTCAATGGCCCCTGTGGCACGAAAACGAAACGGCTCGAGGTTATTATTCGGCGTTTCGAGGGTCAAAATTTGGCGGGTGGCCAGAGCCGCAATCGAGCCGATTTTTTCGACAAGCAGCGCACTGTCCGATCGGCCAATATCGGACGGTGGATTGTGGCAAAAATTGATAAGCAGATCAGGCCGGACAGATACGACCTGATAGCGTCTGCATGGAAATAACCTTGGGGACTAATCCGCCGAAAGAGGCGGCACGAAAATAGACCTTTCTTTGCAAGGCTTTCGTCGAGTCGATGGGAATTTCGAGAAGCGTTCGATGAAAGTAAGAGTGGAGATAGGGCCAGGAATATTGTGTTCGAATACGAATGTTGTGTAGGAAACATACGTTTCTTTCAAAACTCTTGGAAGCTTCCAGGAATTTTGTCAATGTTTCTTCTATTATTTCCGAGCAAATACTTGGAATATCGTCAATATTTTTTGCGAATTTTACGATTCGGTCTTTTTTCCATATGGAATTTCCATATGGGGTTTTCATATAGTTTCCAAATTGAGTTCCCATAAGAAAATTGTAAACGATGTTGTACCTTAGGTGCCTGGCCTAGGCGTTCTAAAGTACGTAAACAGTAGTATTACACACAGGGAAATATTTGGTTAAACCAAACATTTGTTGATCATTTCATACAGGAGTTCCCAAATCATTTGACGTGTCACAGAATTGAGGTTAGGATTCAGAATGAATTTTTTGTTACATGAAAGTGGGTCATATTTCATGTAATAATATGACCCATATTGATATATTCATATCAATGAGTGATATTTAATTATTAAGTAATATCATTTTCAGTTTCTCAGATGAAAGCAATTTCGCTTCATACAACGGTGCTTAATAAACTTAATATACACTGGAAAAAATTGACTAGAAAAAATTATTTGGCAGATTCAACCAAATAGCTTTGACCAAATATATTTGGTACAAGTAATTGTAAGAATAGTGTTAAAATATTTTGTTGATTTAACACAATGAAAGCAAACAAATCTTTTTGTTGTGTTTAAGCTGAAAAAAAGGTAAATCGAAATAATAAAAATGTAAAATCAACATCTTCTCATCCAAATATATATTTATGTGATTCAACTCGAATATTTCTCTGCGTGTACGATTAGCAATAAAATGGGCCTGTAATAAAGTCTGGGTTCTTATATCCTAAATGTGTCACAATTATTTAGACAATATGTGAGCACAAATATGTGACACTTATGTAGATAGTACGTAAGAGATTATGTGTTAGAATTTGGAGTTAAATGAAAAATGTGTAAAATAGTACTTATTCGCTAATTTCTTAGAAATGTATGACCTAAATAAGTGCCACCTACGCGCTATCGTAAATATGACCTTGATACGCTTATCTCAATGAAGAGTTTTCGAATGTATGTGAAACAATGCGAAACGATTAATTGAATTTTCAGCTAAAAATACGTCACGGCGTGCATAATAATGTGGTAAAATTATGTCCCGATTGCCGTGATACATGCGCGTCGGACCCCCGAGAGCTCGTTCGGAACAATCGCATTAATTTGCCGCTCAACACTCAGCAGGATTGATGCCAGCGTGAGTCAGCGCTTAGAGCGACCCGACCTGTCGAGAATCGCCTTTTTAGTATTATTACAGCTGTTATTGCAGAAACCAACCGAATTCGAGACGAAAAAACACGACCTAGGCAAAAAGTTCCATACTTGGGCGCTCGACAAAATTGACGTTGAAACACTTTTCGCAGAAGTGTCGGTTTAAGATAGTGCTCTTGTGATTGTGAAGATGTATATTTAGGGCGTCTCTTCAAAGTCGACTGAGATTTTGTAATGAAATTGAAGTTTCATGCTTCTGTATTGCCATAAGTGTCTATTTTCTTTTTATCTTTTTATTTGAATTTCTTTGTAATTAACTACATTTTGCAAGTGCACTACAACACGATTAAAATATGGAAAATATTCAGAAGATTCGGCTCTTATAATTTTCACAATTTCACTTGATTAAGAGGTTCTATTTGTCATTCCAGCAAATTTCAAACTTAAATTCCTCAAACTGAACTGGGTAAAAGTTCATAAAAAATTTCAAAAAAACAACTTTGGATTGAAGAAAGCGAATATTTGGCAAACCTATGAAAAAAATTGCATGACAAATTCGTTTATCGCCTCATTACTTCGAACAATAGAAATTATTCGGCGCGGCGACTAAAATAGCCGCTTTGGCGGAATATTTGTAATATCGCACAACTTAATTGACTGGATCGTGTCGCCGGCGCAATATGGAATTTCCTATTAGGAACGCGTGTCATCCGTTGCGAAACGGTATAAAATCACCTGCGCATTTTAAATCGTGGTCCACAAATGAAGTGTGAACGAACGGCGACGTTGTTGTTTGAGCTCGAACGCGCGTTCAAATATGCGCAATCAATTAAACTAATTAATGCGATATTAGCCGAATGAAATCGAACGCGAAAAAGCGTCGTCTTAATTCGATTGACGCGCGCGTTGTTTGCGCTGGTCTCGCGCGCACGTTCAATATTCATAAAGGACAATTTGCGAAGAAAAACGCGCGCGGATCAATTTCGTCGACGATTTTAATAAAATGCGAAATTTACATAAAAGTGCCGCGAGCTCGTTTGATATAGTCTATCGTAGCAATAATGCGAGGTTGCAAGTATGACAATGAAAATTTTATTTTTAAAACGTCCTTACGCAGCTACGTCGTAAAAGGGCCTACTTCAAGCTGCAAAAATGAAACTAACGCTAGGCAAAGGCAAAGTGCATATATTTGAAAAAATCCTATTCATAAATTAAATATAACATACACAATGTAAAAACAATCTAAATGTAATCAAGTGAAAATCTGTGAAAAAATATGCCGTAAATATGTGCATAATTATTAAAAAGATGTTGAACAGTATGAATTTCAAGAAATACATATTTTTAATACATATTTGCTATATACATTAAAAAATTTGTTTTGTGTATTTGTTAATCGCATTGTAAAAATATACTAATATTTGCAAAAAATATGTAATAATATGGAACCAATATGCAATGAGAAAAAAATATGAAATATGCAAACACAATTTGAAACATTGCTATACATTTTCATAACCAGAATAACATAAATGTTATTCCAAATGTCTACACAGTATTTAAAAATGTATTATTTTTTTAGTTAAAACTGCATTTCAATGCAACTTAATTGAAAAACAGACGATCGAAAATATTCTCAATACAAATGTCGAAGTTAAAAAAGAATAAAATAATCGAACAGTTTGGTTTAGGAATATCGACGCAGAATGTGTACCGCGTCCATTATCGACTCCATCAGTTACACATTTGCAATGCATAGTAAAACTCGGTATCGATGTCGCGTCGCGTTTTCTGGTCGCACTTTTGGCCAAATTGTTTCGTTCGTTGCTGCTCGTTGACGAACGAGCGAACCGCGACTTAATATATGATAACTGCTCTCGCTCATTATTTATATAACGAACGCGCCGAGTTGCGATTGGTTCGCCGAAACTAATTCATAAAGATGAAACGTGTGCATTTTCGATTCGCTCCAGAAGCACGTACGAGCCAAGTCACGCGCTTTACATAAATTACGCATTTTGCGGCGTCGCTTGTTAGTTTTGTTATTAATTTCGTAGCCGCGGTTAGGCAGCGCGTATTGCGCACGAAACTCCAGCTAATTAATTTCCGCCGGCGACTTCATTGAAAAGAGAAAACAACGCAAAATTCGAAACCTCGCGGTTCAGAAAAAAGACTTCATTAATTCTATTCGACTGATCGCGATTTTGTATGATTTGCAACTAGTGGAAATTTAGTTCTGCCAGCTCCAAAAGGTTAGGTTAGTAGAACTTGTTGAGTCTATCGTATAAGCTTTATTTCGCTCTCTGTTTTGTAACGTCATGGAATGGCGATCCTGCCAGGATAGTGGCGGAGCTATCGTTAATGAAATTATAACATCACCGTTTTAGATATTAATTAAGATAAAACAATGTTAACAGTTTTTAGCACTCATGATATGAAATGTTAATTTACTAAATTCGTCTGTTCAATCAGAAATTCAACCACATCTAACCAAACAAATGAACTTCCGTTAAGTCTGGATTTCATCTTACACTGTAAAAAATTGGGTGTGGAATTGGAGTTCGGTGTTTATTTTCACTCCCCGGGGTATGAAAGTTAACCAATCAAAATGAAGAACAATATGAGGCAATAGTTTTAATTGGTTGATTTTTACACCAGGCGGAGTGAAAATCAACACCGAACTCCAAATCCACACCCGACTTTTTACATTGTATCAACTTTTTTCTTGACTGAAAGTACATTACCCATAATATTCGCGCGTCGTAACTCCGTTTACGAATCGTGGGAATAAACCTTAAATTCCGCGACATAACCCGACATATACCCAAGTTTTGACGGCAATCGCTGTTTTGACTGCGTTCGCCTAATAAGCGCCCTAGTAGAAATTTGATATGGACTGAAAGACGAGCCCATAAAGGCATGTCCAGTTCCACGTTTGGGCCCATATGGGTAGATCCGGAGAATTATGTGGGCCCCACAAAGGCTTGTAATGCCTTACGAAGAAAGGCCAACTTCAAAATACTGATGAAGAAAGGCCACTGCCAATGCTATTTTAAATAGCATTGGAAACGCCGCTAGCCGTTGCAACGGAAGACGAAGTCGCGTAAATATGATCGCGCGCGAATATGAAAGGGGCTGGAAAAATGTATGAATATTCATGCCGCGGGCGGCCGGGTAATGTATGTCTTGTCACGAAGTGGAGTCGACAAGGAGCGTCGTCGAAATGACTACGAAGTACCAATTTTCGATGCGGTCAGATAAGCAAATTCGCCTTCAAGCTTCGAAAAGTGCAAGCGAAAAAAGGAGAAAAAGTTCGGTTAACTTTACCAAACATTATAGGTAATTAATTTGATCCTGAGAAAGTTGTGTCTTGGTTCGTTCAAACTTCACGATAAAAAGTATAACGACACAATTAGATTTATGGTTGAATCAACCATTTTCTGGCTGTACCGTATCGTACTATATATTGGTAATTAGATTGGATAGTTGTTAATGGTTTTGTTCGGTTTACATACACAATCAATTGGTTAGTCTGAATTAGTAAATGTTTTACTAATTCACCAGATATTATCAAAAAAACAAATTTTATAAGTCGATTTCAGACTCGTTTGCGTTCATGATAATTTGCGTTCGATTAAATTCCGGGGAAATCGATTGGAATTGATAAGTAATCGTATCGATTGAATCATTGCAATCGATACGGTCGATTTTATTGTTACGGGCCGATCAGTTTTCCAGTAAAATTTCGTGTGTTCTCAACATCGGTCGTAGAATTATCGAATAGTGTAATCATCTTAATTAATTAACATATTGAATCGACTCGCCCGCGCCTCCCTCCTCGTTAAACGCCAATTCATCATCGTCGCTTTCAAATCTTCATCAAACCGTCTTCATTTGCTAATCTAGATTAGACAATTACCATAAATTTACTTAGACTGATGAAAGCTATCTTTCCATCTTTTTCGTTCATTAGCCCACATTGATTTCGTTTCTTTCACCTTTAATAACACCGATATCATCTCGAGGACAATAAACAAATTAAGCCCAAGTGGTTCCTCACTCGAACCTGAACGATGATCCGCTCGGTTTCCTAACGAGACACATTGACCTTCGACCGCAATTGAAAATTGCCGACGCTCAAGTCGCAGCCAATTAGGGCGCGTTTGTTTAATATAAAAAAACTTGACGGCGAATTAATCTGTAATGAAAAGTGGGTCTTTAAGGGGGGATATACCTTTCCTGGTCTAAAAAATCAACTATATTCATGTTTTTTTCCGCGAAACTGTAAGAGGTAAGAATCCGCGGTTTTTGGGGATGAAATAATAGACTTTAGACTACATAATTTCTGTAATTTGAAGAATTTCGGTTTACCCCTTTTTTCACATGAATCTTTAGGTCTTACACATGATTATCAAGGTCTAAGTTCTCACTATTTTTTTCTTAATTATTAAAAAACATCACTTTTCACCTTAAGGGTTTAATCTATCGAAAAATGCAAAAAAAATTCCGATTTTTTTAATCCGGGAAAGGTATATCCCCCCTTAATTGACACTCCAGCGCGGGTTTATAATTAAATTCCGCTTTCGAGGCTCACGACCCAACCCAATTCCGAAGGAATCCTGACCGCGAAAAAAGTTAGCGCAAAATATTTCCGATCGCGGTTTATATTCCTGCGGTTTTTCTCATTTTTGCAAACAAAGAATTTTTTAATTAGCCGCGCGGCGGACGAAATTGAAAAACGATTTCGCGAACGGAACAGACCTAAGGAAAATCGAGGGCGACCTTGAAACCCGCGATTTCAAGGCCTTAATTAAAACGAACTGGAAAACCGTGGTTTGGCAGTCGGTTAACCGAGATCCGGCGAGAGTTAAAGTAGATGGACCAGGCTCCGAAATAATCGAAACGTTCGCGGAAAAGACTGTCGGTTTTGGAATTGCAGGTTTCCGTGTACGATTGGGAATGGGATTTTAAAACACTGGTCGATTTATGAGTTCGTTGTTTTGGGGGATTTAACGAAAAAAATATGACCAAACGCGAAGTTTCGGGCGGACAAAAGCCGGAGAGCGATCACTTCGATTATTCGACGCGAAAGTGCGAAAAAAACGTTTGCACTTTGGTTGGCGCGCGCCAGATAACTGCCGAAGAAGTTTCGTTGTTCCGCAGTATGCGTTCCAATTATCGGAGATATCGGCCGCTCGATGAGAAAGTTGCTCCGCTTCCTTATCAAGTTACCGACCACTAAATTGCGACATATGAACTAGGCTTAAATTTTGTTGCGTAGGTTTCGTTGCGTTCTTAAAGTCGCAAAGTTCGACAGTTTTCAAGTAAACGACACGTAATAATTGTAATAATTAATTGTAATAATTAATTGTAATAATTAAGATAGAGTAATAGAAATATCAATTCAGCGATAAAGAATTTAATTGCAAAACGATTTGTTGAGTTGGAACACTTGAAAAAAGAGCGATGATACGATTAAGGGGCGACGTTTTCCGCGCCGAACGTAAGACGTAACACGATTAAATTGCAAATTTACACGCGGCGCGTAATTTCGCTGGAGCAGCCCGTTTCTTCTCGAAAGTCGGCTGCCGGGTAATTTCAATTAAGTGTCTAATTGAAATGCGTATATTTAAGACCAATTAATTAGGATTTCGGATGAGTTTAAGTTGCTAATATTGTTGACATAATGAGCAGCCGGGTCGCGTAAATGCACGCCAAACTCCATTATCTCGGGGCATCGTCATTGATATTCGACAGGTGCCTTGTGCGTTATTTCTCCGCTCGCTTACGAGAATGGAATGGAGGTCAAATGCGCGCGGCGCAATTTCGAGCACGTACCCGGGATAAACAATCAACATTTTCGGCGAGTAATATGAATTTGAACGAACAATCGCCGCCCGAATCACTATTTCGGGATACTTTGCCAACAACAGCGCGGCGGCTGTTGCGCCGGAGACGTGATTCGAATTGGCGGATGTCCGCTTCAGGTCGATATCTACGGGGGCGCCATAGTCGCGGATAAGTCAATTCCAACGTGCAAACATCAAGATTTGCCTAAAAACCACGGAAATGTCGATGTCTGACCTAAAAGCGATTGCACTACTGAAAATCAGACAATTGGAAAATTGAGCCATAGGAATTGGAGGAAGTGTTGCGAAAATATTAGAGTTTGAAAGTAGAGAATTGTTGGGATGGATTTCCCGACCAGTTCTGCATTCGTAACATTTTCAGGTTTGGAAAATTACATTTAAAGTGTCATGTTACAATACAAATACACTAACATTGAACGTAATTGCATAATTTAAGAAGTATTGAATTCGCAGCTTCAATACGTCTTAAATTAAAACAATGTCTTAAAAAAAGAGACTCTAATATTTGAGACGCCTCTTAATATAAATTATGATTTCACATGAACTATACAATTTGATTTCATATGTTTGAACAAAACATTGCCTCATTATCCGGTTTATTTTCCTTTCAACTTGTTCTCTATATAAACTTAATAAAAAAAACGCTTTATCCAAAACCTACATATAGCACTGAAGAAAATCAATAGTATAAGTTTTACATTTCTTCCCAACTTCATTTACCACTTTACAAAACCTGAAATTCCAGAAAGAATTAAAAACCACTTCTTTGCAAACCCACACTCAATTACTAAAACTAATTCCTCAACAAACGTCTGAGCAAAGTCTGCTCAAGCCACTGAAACCCCGACATTCAGTCGCAAACTTTTTCCACGGTCTGCAAAAAGTTATTGCAAACGCGCGCCAGCTCGATAAACATTGCCGACTTTTCGCCGACTCCTCGAGGATCGTAATTTCGCGCTGATTAACTGTGAATAACCCTCAAACTCGGTCGCAAATTAATCAAGTTTCACTATTTTTACGACGCTGCCCAAAACCTCATTTCGTGCGCCGCGTCCCTGCGCAAATAGCGCCACAAAAAGAGGGTACACAAACGCGCCGCATTCATTCCCGTTTAACGGTCGAAAGGCATTACTGGCGGTCGGTTACTGAACCTCACTACTGTTAGGTTCTAATTCCAGTCTAAGTCCAGTTTGAACAGCGAGCCTGCCGCAACAACCGTTCGTACACGCAGAGCTCGCGCGTTAACATGCGCCGCGGGCCAAGTTTGCCCAACCGTGAATACATTATTTCATTGTCTTGTTCGATGTCGAGAGCTTTCGTTGCACTTTTGCCGAGGCGCGCTCTGGTAATGAAGACCGAAACAGAGACGGAGATCTCGTCTTAGACGTCACGGCGAAAATCCCGAACAGCCGAACTTTCGACGCAAGTCGAAACGAAATTGTGGAAAAATGAGCTCGTTTTGAGCGCGTCGCGAGAAGAAAGTTTCGCTGGGATTGCGAATACTGAGTAAGGGTAATTTCGTTTTTAAGAGACCCAATGGGATGTAATAAATACGGGAAAAATGGAAGGGAGCTTGTTGAGTGGATTTTTAGACGATGACATTTGGGTGAATTTTTCTTGGGATGGTGGTGGATGAGAAATTATTTAGGTTTAATAAATGTTTGGTGAAATTGATTATAAACCCTGGTCGAAATTTCATATAATATCATACAAGTAAAAGGAATCATTAATGAAATGCTAAGGATTATGTGATCGAAATTTCATAAATCTGTCATGATTTTATTGACTGGTTATGGAATTTATTGACTGGTTTATTATAAAGTTACATGAATGAATTATTATATGAAAAATTCATTAATGATCATATGTGATTTTTAATGATTTCGCATGATTTATTATGATATTAAAATTAAGTGTAATTGTATAACTCTGGAAATTAAATAACTTTTGTTTCACTTAAGCTTCCTCTTTAGTCTCGCATGCAACTTAAATGAGACAAAACTCATGTTTTGAAAAAAAGGAAAAAATATAATATATCGATTGAAGGGTGGTTCCACTGTTTCTTTTTCTATTTTCTTTTTGAATCTGGCCTCAAAAATGCAAAATTCCCCATAAATTTTGGGGATTCCAAAGTTTAAAAATTGTTACAATTAATTTTAATATCATAATAAATCATATTATTTAAAATATGTTTATTTCATATATTCTTTCTCTATTAACTCTCACATTTCCATCCATGTAAACAGTCTCGTACTCGGTAAAGAAAATCCCCGAAAAAGGATTCACCATCCAAAAAGCAAGACTTCGCTCTTACGACTCCTTCATCGTGATTGCGCAATTCAGTTTTCTCACTGTACCGTAATCGAAACGAATCGGTCCAGTCGACTTGATATTTCCCGGAAACTGCAAGTTCGGAATCCAACGAAAAGGTCCCGCATTTATGTTTATTCGCGCGACTTTTTGCGGCCTCCGAACTTTTGTTTCAACGTGACAAAGTATAATGGCTGCGCCAAATTATTTTCTTTGCGGCGAAGTTGCACTCTGAAAGCTTTCCGGCGCGGAATCCGAAATACACGTGCTTCCGCAAAAGTAATCAATTATTAACGTCGCGCGCAAATGAAATTCATTTTAATTACAGGCGTGGCACGAAAGTTTCGCGCGGAAACATTTTTTCGGCAGAATTGCAGCCGCGACTCGAAAGTTTGCGCGTAAGAAATGACTAATTGTGGCGGGTCTATTATTAAACGTCTTATTTTATCGTAGATAACAGCACGGCGCTATTTCCACCATCGATCGCGTTTTTATGGAAGTCGGAAAAAGCGTGACATTTTAAAAAATAATTCCACGTCGAAGAAATGCGCGCGCGAATAATTGAATGTCAAGAATTCGGCTTTTCACGTCATAATCAACGTTGTTGAAACACTTTGACGCGACGACGGATTCGCGCTTGTAAGACGCTTAAAACTTAACGCCTTTTGTCATAAATAGGGTCGACAAAAGCTCATCGATACAGTCATTTTGTCGTGGTATTTTTAGGCCGCGCTTAATTGCTCGAAATCTGGGTTATTTTACTGTGTGGAATTCAACTCTGAATTTTAATTTGATTGTTATTTGCATCTTCCAAATTTGCAAAATACCATTGAATCCTTCATCAACTGATCAACTGCGTAGAAATTTTTTTTTGTATTTTATTTATTTTTAACTAACAAAATACTTAAGGTGTATTATCAGTACGACATAATCAACAAATAATATCCGAAATAATTTTATTTTTGTATGAAATATTACGCCTGAAATATCATGGGGAGAATTGAGTATTGTGGACCGCCTAAGATAATCGTAAATATTATCGCTATAAATGGTTTTTTGCAACAATTGCCAATCGGAATCGATTATTTACATAATTATCTATAATGTCATGTATTTTTAAGTCAGTCAATTATCAGGTTCATTTTAAATATAGCGTTTAAAATAAAAATGCAAAAGGCCCAAGTTATCCAATGATGCTGGTAAGTTGAGCAATCCAGTCTCCCGATTTAAAAAGCATTGTATCATATTATAAAACTAATTATAAAGTTCCTGGACACGTTTGAGGTAGAGTGAACAGATTTTGACGTCGATGATCAACAGACAAAGGAAACTGTTATCAATGTTGATCATCGACGTCGAATTGATGCCACAGTAATGTTGTATCAATGTCGATCATCGACGTTGAATCAATATCGAGATATACATGTCAAGCGACCCTGAATCAATCTTAAGGAGGTTGGGGTATGAACTAAATTAATGATGAGAATTTGATGGAAAAAATGTATGCTAAAGATACAGTTACAAGGAATTTTTTGGCAGAGTTTGAAGTCAATCGACTCGCTAGTTCAAGAGAAATAAAATGAACAAAGTAGAATTTGTTGCATTTATTTCTCTTGAACTAGTGAGTCGATTTTGATCAAACTTTGCCCAAATATTCCTCGCAAATTCCTCTATAACATATATTTTTTTCATTAAATACTGATAGTTATTTTAGTTCACACCCATTTTTTATTATTTTTTATCAACATTGTATGAACATATTTTAATGTTCCCATGATAGGAACGTAACAATACTTGGATATCATGTAAAGAAGTAAATTTGCTTTATTTTTTTCAAATTCGGATAAAAAACCTCTCGATGAATTCGCTAAAATTGCAATTTATAACATATGAAGCATTAAAATTTAAGGTTACTTAAATAATTATAATAATAAATGTTATTGTCAATAATTATTTAGTTTGTAAACTTTGTCTCTCGGCACCGCTCTGCTCATTTCGATGGTTTTCGTGAATTTGTTCATCGCTTTAGTTCTTCCATCCTTCCATCTCTCTAAAACATCATGCCCCAACCACCTTAAATCGATGTCGAATTGATGTTGATCGTAGTTGATGTCGAATCGACCTTGTATCATGTTAAATCGACGTCGTTTCGACGTCGATTCAGTGTTTTTTTTATGTTGAATCAACCCCAGTAGAAAATGATGTAGTAAACCACATCAGTCTTGTTGGCCTTACCAGGATTTGATTGGCAAGCATCGTCAGAGGATTCCCGATGAAAACCTTATAAGGTTCCAACGAGGTATCCTGATAAGGCATTGAGTCGAGTGTAACGGTTGGCATCGGTAAGGTCCTGATGTGGCACGCCCTCAAAATGGCCCGCCACATCAGGACCGATGCCATTCGATTGCCCGATGGTTGCCTGATGTTTACCAGACGATTGCCGGATCGATGCCTTACTATTGCCTGCCTGATTTTTTTCACGCGGGTCATGTATAAAATGTTCCAACAGCTCGGGGACAAGTCAGTAAAACTGTAAACTAAGCATCGAGGGTTTAATTCTCATCTCAGTCATTGCATTTTTTCGACATATTGGAAGCCTGATCAGGTTTCCTTATCATATCCACATCGATTCATACCGTTACATTAGTGATGAGGGCCTGATATGGATGCCTGATGAGTTCCTGATCAGATGACGTGACATCCTGATGTGGCCCTTATCTCGGCACCATCACAATTTTTACTGTCGAATCAATGTTAGCGTCGACGTCGAATCAACGTCGATTCGATGTTCCTGTTCCCTTAGGGTGCCAAAAAAAGTTCAGAACAATGCTGATTTCAAAGTGATTATCGTCGAATTACGTAATCAGTCATGCAGAATTACGAGATTCGACAGATTTTCTCCGAGGATTCGGGGAGGGGACCGAAAGGCGGCTTTTCTTGAAAAAAGGTGCACAGCTGTAGAGCCTGAAACGTTACTACGAAAAAAGAAGAATGTCGAACGAGATATTTTATTTATTCTGACCTACTTACATGCAAATTTGTTTCGCATCCACCCTTTAACCTGGTGAAATGGATTTCCTTTCACATAATCAAAGAGCGTTCCCTCTTTTAACACTGCTCTTACGTGACTCAGATTAGGATAGTGAAAGGAAGAAGGTCTCGGAAAAACTCGAGATTTCGTACGTTCGGAATTACGAGTTGCCGCGATGAAAAAGCGAAAGTCGCCATCCAAAAAGGGCAACTTTCGATTGAGGAATAAAGTCGCCGCGTCATTTTCAATGTGAAAAGTGGAAAAACAACACTGCACTTACGATTGAAAGATTTGAAACATTTTATTCCTGGCATTTTAACAAATTTTAGAATTGCAATTTGAAAAATGCGAAAAATCATCAATACATTTTCCATACGTTATTTTACCCAAAATCTAATAATTGGCGGACAAAATTACCCAAAATAAATTCACATAAAACAGAAATGTATATTGTATAAAATAAAAATTCAGATACTCTTCGAAATACTGAAAACTAGAAAACGTCTGTTTAAATTAAATTCGATTTTATGAAGATATTTTTTTCAAGACGAATTAATAAAAAACGCAAATTGAGATGGAAATGCGAGTATAAAGAGAAAAGTATATACCTTCGGGACTTACTCAAAGAACAAATAAATCGCGGATACGAAATTATTCAAAGCACACCTCAACGATAATTAAATCTAGGTATTAGTTGAATTCAGTCGGAGTTTTTTCACGCAGAGATTTTGACAGATCAAACAGACGGGTTGCGTGCAAAGTGTCAAGCTCTCGTTTACGTTCGAAATAAAAATGCGTCGCGTTCAACTTTTCAATTCGTTCAAGAAAACAAAATTATTCTGATTGTTAACGTCTCTTATAATCCAGATATTATTAACGCGAATGAAATTGCCGAGACAAGCTTTTTCTGTAACCTATATTATGTTAGTTTGAGCAGCTCGACGCAATTAAACTTACTATGGCAAGCAAGTTATTTTGCTAACGCCAGAAACTTGAGTTTCTTACGATTTTGGTTCGCGAAATCGAATTAAAAGAGTTTTCGTTTTAAAGCTTGAATCATCGAGAGATACGTGTTTAGAGAAGTTTCTGGACGGATAAACGCTGAATAAAATCTTTTCAAACACTCAATTTGAAATAAAGAATTTACTTTCAATTGGTATTTAGAACTTCATTTAAAAATACAAAGGTTGAAATATAACAGTTTTAATTTTAAAAATAAAGTTCTCTCATAGTACACGGAAAAATCTGCAAACGACTGAGTCCTTTCCCGTAAACGACTGAGTCGTGTGCAGCGAATTTCGGTC
>JABFPB010000333.1:0-42760 GCA_022817645.1 Ceratoteleas bidentatus
TCGATGGCCATTTTCTGAAATATGGTCTATTATTGTGTTTTGCTCCAAAATAAAAATTCGGGAGTGAAAGGGTTAATTACTTTGTAAGAATAGCAGTTACAAAATGTATTTCTAGCGTGAAAAAGTTTTCATATCAAAATTGCTTAAAAAATATTTTTATTTCAATAAAATACATATATATTACTTGGCACCCTAATTATACAGCCCTTCACGGGAGAAATACCTCAAGTTTTAAGGAATAACTGTGCAAAGTTTGAACCAATTCCGTACTGTACGAATCACAGCCTTTACATATATATTCGAGTCGGACTGATAATGTACTAGAACATTCTATATTAGTCTTGCGCGAATATAAATGTAAGTGTTTCGATTCGTACAGTACGGAATTTGTTCAAACTTTGCACAGTTATTTCTTAGACGTTAAGAAAAAAAAAACAACTTCCTCGCTGACACCATGTAGATATCAGCGATAGTTTATAAGATATTTTAATTTTAATCCGAGCACAACGCTCTCAGCGACGGTTACCTGTCTTTGGGGCACGTCGAGCGCTGGGCAAGTTTTCCGATCCAGCGACTTAATTGCAATCTGACAAACCATATGCGTCTTTTTTTAATTAGCAAAAATGACTAAAATACGTACGGTTTGTCAGACCACGATTATGAATAGAAGTGAAATATTTTTTATGGAATGTAATCTCCATTATCAAAGAATGGGTTAATAAATTGAAAAGAAACTAACTCCGGTCCTTCAGACTTAAAGAATCACCTTAAGGATGCAAGTTTTGTTGGCAAAAAAATTATTTTAAGAAGGAAAAAAAGATTTGTTGAAACTGAGAAATTGTAAATTTGTTTTTAACGACAGAAACAGCTACCAACTTTTGAGAAAATGATCCGAAAAAGGGTAACTGAAGATCATTGTGACAATGGCCATTTAATTATTCATTTAATTATTCACACAATTTAATAAATTGCTTTTGTGTATTCAATTTTTGTACGCTTTTGTTCCTCACTGTCTTACGTTAGCCAACTTTTATAAAGTATGTCCGTCTATATTTATAGAAGTTATAAACTAGCTTTCAAGAAAACCGGGTAATTAAAAATTGAACACAAACAAGCATTGTAAGTGAAAAGAAAATGAGAAATAAAGATTTTCGATGACTTACAATGCTTATCGAGATTCCATTCTTTTAATTATTCCACATTATGTAATCTTGTTAAAATATTATACACAAATTCAGTTTCGAAACAATTAAATTTTTTTCAATTTTTCACTTCTGACATTACGTTCACAATCTCTGTTTCTGTAACAGCATTCGAAATCCATCCAGAACCGCGAATGATATAAATAACCCAACGACTTTGTAAACATTATCAAACACTTTCCGAAAACTTTATATCATCTTTTCGTCGTTTTCCGCGACAAATATTTCAACCCCGTCCAATACCATTGTAACCGTTTGCAGTTAAAAATGCCTCCGCGAAAATCAATCGCCGCGTGCAACTCTCCGCGTGTTTCAACTTCATTTCGCAATGCTACATAAGTAATAGCCGTTTAAACCTGAATTCCGCTATCGGTTCGGCGGAGTCACGATTATTCCGATTAAAATGCACGAGCCCAATTAAAGCTGAGCGCCGCGTTTCCGAGATTTCGCGCGAAACGCTTTAGCATTCGCGTCGCTCAACTCGAAAACAAGGCAGTCTCGCGCAACAGCGACGACGCTGCTGCTCATTTCTTTTTCTCGATTTCTCAAAAGTCGGCATCCGCGTGGAAAAGCACAGGACGAAACGCGACCCGTTTACACGCGTTTGTTTGGCGCAACGAATGTGTTCACAAATTGCATTTCAACTTGAAATTCGCTATCGCGAATTGTAATTATGCGACGCATTTATTATATCGTTCTGTGCAACTCATAACGATGTGAAATGCGATATGTATATAATTCATAGCGAACAAAAAATGGGCCGATGTCATGTACAATTCATGCTACGATCTCGGACGATGGGATCCGTTTTCGCGGCGAATTGAAATATACATCTGTATGAATAATTGGGGCTTACTGAAATAAGCGACGTTGACATCTTGTCCAGAAAGTGTTTGGTGAACTCGGCCGTCTCATCGCCGCACTGACGTCGGACTGTGTGGTGCGCGCAATCCAAATATTCTTGAAAGGCGCTGGAACATAAAAATATGGCACTTTTGATTCAAACTGAATTGGTTTAATTTAACGTAATATGAGGTACAATAATTTCAAATAATTGTCTAATGTCTCGGAAAAAAAATTTCAAATTTTGATCGATCATTCCAAAAATGAAACCGATTTTAATCATTTTGATCGTGAACTGATCGTAATTTGATTAAATCGGAATTTAATCATAATGCAATTCGGTCTAATCACGATCAGTTTACGATCAAATTTTCTTATTTTCGGATTGATCATTAATCAAGATTTGGAAATTTTTTTCACTCGACGCTTTCATTTTCTAAATGAAGTAAAGTTGATGAAATCGCGAGTTATCGAAAAGGATTCCAAAGAAATTAAATAAATTGTTCAATGGAACATCGGAATAAAGTTTGAACACGTCGAATTCGTCGAATTGAGAAGTTCATTGTATTTACGAAAATGTTGAATGAAAAGGGGTTCCTAATGAAAACCATTGTTCGGTACAACGAGGATCATTAATCCCCCTTAAACAACTCGCAAACAACACAATTTATCTGCCCCATAAACTGCTTTATTTCCAGCGAGCCTCGACAACGATCTCCTCGTTACGTGTCAGAAAAAAGGCGGCAACCGCTGGCCTAGTAATGTGGCGCCGTTGTATTTTTAGCGCTTAAGTCTACCTGTAATTGATCTTTCCGATGTCGCGCGATGAAATGTCATTTGCAAAAAAAACCTGCTTCTCACCCGCGTATGAAAACTATTTTTTCCACTAACTCGAACGAACAAATATCTTTAAATATAGCACTTCCTTCAAATGTCGAACGGAATTTTTATTAAGACGATTATTTAATCAATCGCCAAAATCTAAGATCCCGTTGCTAAAATTACCGAAAAAGAAAAATCTGAAAAAATAGTGCAAGAAAATTCAGTCCTATAGTTTTACAATTTCTCAAACGTCTACGATAAAAAGTTTAACGAAGTCTCACTTGAAATCTCCAACTACCAATCCATCTTAAATATCGTTTCGAAAAAGCAGCTTGAAATAAGTTGGAAAAAATGTTATCTCAGCTTTAATTGTTCAAATTGAGAATATAAAACTTGAAATAAGTTAGACAATAAAATTTTGAGTCACATAAAATGTGTCAATAAATTGCTCTCGACGTGGCATTTTAATAAAAAAAAAATGGCGACATCAATCGCATTAG
Source organism: Ceratoteleas bidentatus (assembly GCA_022817645.1). NCBI lineage: Eukaryota > Metazoa > Arthropoda > Insecta > Hymenoptera > Scelionidae > Ceratoteleas > Ceratoteleas bidentatus. Next base: position 3,368 of record JABFPB010000333.1, read on the forward strand.
CGCCCGGCGAAAAAAAGTGTTTGCTCGAGGTCGCTTTTTATCTTTTATTACACTTGTCTTCGTCATTTCGCACTCTCTTCCGTTACACTCATCCCCGGGGAACGAGTTCAAAAGCTGCAGCAGACCGTAGCAGAGATAGGCTAATGACATTACGAACCAACTGTACGCAATATATGAAGCCGGTAAGGTTACCGCCGATATATAACCGCGTCCATGCAGTTACGTTCGCTCTTGCGAGCATCTATGTAATCTGACTGTGCAATCATGGGCGAGGGCAAAGAATATCTGGACAAATGAATCGGCCGTCAAACGGCGCACATTTTAATTCGGGAAACGCGTCAAAAATTGCGCGGGCGGAAAAATCGTCGAAACGAAAAAGGGTTCATTTAGAAATTGGTATCGATCGATCGACGAATCTTGTAAACAGATTTTTGCAACAAAATGTTGTGTTTACTGAAAGTGGAATGTAACAAATTGAGATGAAAAAAAATAAACGAGACATTTTGATCTAAAAAATTACAAGTTCGATATGGAAGATGAAACGAATTGATGAAACATTTTTTTCTTTTTCCTTTTCATCCAAAATTTGCTTAAATCCCTCGGGATAAAATTCGAAAAGGAAAAAGATGTGCGAGATAATTTTGAATGGTAAAAATTGTCGAGCCTCAAAGTGTTCACTTTTCCGAGAAGGCGTTCGGCAAAAAATTCCGTTTCCGTTGATTATGCAGGGCCGGCGAAATTTTTATACCCCGGAATAATAAAAAATATCAAGATAAATCATCGTCCGGGCTGAAACGTAAAACGTTAATGTCGCGCGCGCCGGAATATGGAGATGCGCCGCGATCGCGGTGTATCTTTCATTGAATGCGCTGATGAATTATTCGTGGTCGGAATCACGATCGACTCGGAATCATTTATTACGCGAAATTATCGCGCGCGAATAAAAGTCGCCGGATTGTGTCCGCGCGATGGTTTATTTAACGCGTTATGATGCATAAATAAAACCGCGATTTTATCGACGCCGCTTTCGCTCCGGGCTGCGTTTTTGCCGAAGCAATTTTTTGCCACTCTCAAAAACTGATTCGTCAACGATCAACATTTGTATTATTTTCAATTTCCGATATTGTCATCCCTTCGATGTTTTTAAAGGAGCATGTTTTTGATTCGACATGTTTCGTGGCAGAAGTAATTTCGATTTGACAGAATTGGCGAAGTGTATTTGTATGATGTTATTAAAAGCATGAGAATCGGAATATGTTAAAAAGAGGACGATTTTCTGCAAAGTGAATAAATGGGACAAATGCGGAAAAAGCCGCGGAAAAATATCCGACTTTAGCATAACAAATCCTGGCATACTTAAACCGTGATTATAGATGCCGTTTTGCGAACCCACGTCAAACGTACGTCAAGTGCGAATGTTTACCACTTTTGTTTCGAGAGAACAACCAGAAATGAATAGTGTATAAATGAGCATTATTTTTAGCGACCGCTAACCGAGTACAATGGTCTAATTTAATAATGTTAGTTAATGAAGTCACGTAAATACAACAATTAATTAATTAAAATGAGGCCTTTTTCATGTAATTAATAATAGTTTCGGCAAATGATTCTAATTAATTTTTTATGAAACACCTTTTTTCATCTACCCATATTATTTCAGTTGTAAAATCGGACTTCTTATTTTTCCACCGGAAATGGAGAATAATTGTTCTTGGTTGCTTGCATCCAAAAACGGAAAACTCGCGACGAAGCGTCAGAGATGCGATTTCAATTAATTTTTTTTGACGGCAAAAATGAGTCGCGAATTTTGCATTAATGCCTCTTGCAAATTCAAAGAATCGCATTAACGCGACGAAAAACCGAATTCTGGCGTTATTTTCTCTTTCCAGAAATAAGTGCTCGAATAAAAGCTGGCGAAACTGTTACAGCTACCCTTTAATTCCCTGTTAAAAAAGCGCTATTGGTAACCAATATGATTAATCTATTTGGACCTATGTGGTTTTTGTTCAAAATCTGTCAAAATTGCTATAATAGAGAATATTATGAAAATCTGTACATAAATATATATTTTCCATGTAGATTTTTTCTATTTTTTATTGGGATGTATTAGTTTCTAATTGATTTTGTTAACAGATTTAGAAATGAAAAAATGATTTAAATAATAAAAGCATACATTTTTTATAAAAACATTGATACGTCTCGGCGACCCAATTCGCGATTTAATTTGAACGTGAACCACCTTCATAATTAATGGTTCATGATTTTTGAAGCAGAAAAATTATATAAATAAACACCACAAAATTAGTTCACTTCAAACTAGAACAAATTTCATTTTGTTATTTTAGTTAATCACGCGAAAGACAGTTCGCGATTGTATTATATGTATTTCATAAAATGATATTTAGAATTCCGCGATCAAACGGGACGAAAAAATAACTTCTCGAGATCCTACTGAAATCCGCATTGAATCGACGGTCATTCTATTCAATGATTAGGCCATTGTGTCGCGTTTAATAGGGGTTTCCATAGATTTGAATAAATTAACCAGAATTAATCACGACTTCAAGTAAATATGCCAATGGTTTAAAGTAAGCGCTTTTTCGATCGACGCATTTTCCGATTAATGTTACATCAAATGAAATGGGAAACAAAACCAAATTGCTTTGCGCGTTTGATTAGTTACATGTAGCTAATTAACAACATTTGTATGTTTTTTATAGAGTTGTAAATACTTATTTCTCGTCGAATCCAGTAAAAGTTAAAATTTAATTTCGTTACTTGATGCATTAATCCTTCCGGTTAAGAAAAGCTCGTCACTCACATATTACCCTTCATTCATTAGGCTTTTTGCTAGATTTTTCGTCTCTAATAATTTTTACTCTCGAGGAAATTTATTACGTGAATAAGCTTTTTGCAGGAAACTTGTCATTCTTCAAAATTGACGGTAGATTACGGATCTGATTTCATGACAGAAGTATTCAGCTTAAATTATCTATGAGAAGAATTCCTCTTAGCTTGAAATTGTTTTATTCAAAAGCATTCGATTCAGTTCAGTGAGATCTCTCTAATTTTAAGAAAACTGCTTTTAAGTGTAAAATAATTTCACATTTAAGTGAAATCACGATTTTTTCCAATAATGCACCAACAATTGTTCATTTTTATTGTCCATTTTATCAGCCTGAATATCGGGTAAATATATTAAAATTTCATTATAGTCTATTGGCATAATGCAATTTACTTCATAATCTGATTAAATGTGAAAACATTCTTAATTACGTTACACAATGAAAAAAGTGAACGGTTTACCCCAAACGCCGCTGATGATAAATAACGATAAATTAACCTGTATTGAGATCGATAATTTAATGGTGCACCGTAAAATAATTCTCAATATCAATGATCCAAAAATGTTTAATCACTAGGGTCGTCGTTCGAAATTGTAAAATATCGAATCAACGCTCGAAATTGCCATAAATTCGCAAGACTCCATCGATTGCATTAAAGACGGCAAAAACCCCGAAGCGAAAATTAATTCCGACGATTTCGCAAGTGCGAAATCTCGCGCCTGGGCACGCGGCCGAATTACTTCCGTTTTTCCCACCATAAATTGTGTCATATTCGATAATGAGAATTATGCAAATGCTGAAACACGATCATGTCTAGTACCCACTCTACGAACTGCTTCGGTTGTTATGCATGCAAATTGTAAAGGCAAGTGCACTGGAGATGTTAGCATGATGTCAAGGCCACAATTGTGCTTGTCTGTGTTTGTCAATAGCTCGTCAGCACGTCGGATTTTCCAAATTAATCGCCGAGAGCAGTCGCCGACTCGCTTTTTAACTAATTTAATTCGAATTTTGATTCTCGTCAAAGATCATTATATCACTTCGTCGACAGCTTGAGACATGAAGTTCTTAATATTTTTGACCGAACATTTCGTTGCAAAATATTGTGTTTTATATGTGAACGACAATTATAAATTTCACTGGATTTACAGTAATAAAACTGGAAATACTGGGACTTCTAGGAAATTTGAAATTACGCAAAGGAGATGTTGGCCTTAGAAAGCATACAAATTTTTTGGTTCTTATGATGAGTGTGTCTGCAAATGTGTTTTCAAAAATACTCCCTGGCAGAAATGAGTTTAAATGTAATGTTTATTTAGTTGTTGTGTTATAATTATAAACAGTTAGTTTAGTTTGTCATTTATGGATAAAAACATTTCCACCATTTTTAGGAATATTTATCGTTATTTCATTACAAAGAACCATAATTTAAGGCAAAATTTAAACATGCTGCATGTGGTATTTGCATAAAAACTAAAAAAGTTGTCTTCAAGAGGGATGCCTTTTTCAAAAAATCAAAAAAATCTGTGAATATCAATGAAATCTCGTCGTACCGATGAAACCTCAGCAAAACGCAATAAAATGTTCTGAAATACTAGCTTTACCAAACTGTTTTGAAAGGTTCTGTAAGCATGAATAGTGGCTGAAAACTTCACACAAAACTGCAGAACCCAAATCAATTTGCCATTAAGTCAGCTATGTAAATTGTGGTCCATTCCATAATTAATGTTATTTTTCCCCATATATCCATTACTGATACCAATATCCGATACTTTCGATTGAAAAAACACAGCTCACATTTGTAAGCCAGCGAAAAACGCGATAAATATTCAGCGCTCGTTGAAAAAATGATTGCGACCTTAATTAATGACTGCGCAAATTTATCGCTGGTTATTTTTACGATCGATTAAATCTTATCAATTATTTCGCGCCGGCCCATTTTTTCCGTATTTGTTTGCATTAATTAATCTCGGTTCATTGGGTGCTGACAATCATAACAAAGTCGAAAAAGTCCGGGGCAAAACAAGGAAACATGATAAAAATGGTTATCAATAAGTTTGTGGGGAAAAATGGAACACGGAAAAGCGCGGGGGTTTCTATTAAGCCGACTGAAAAGTCGAACTCTCCACGGGCTTGGCACGAGGGAAGTCGCGACGCGAAAGCAATATTTACGTGTCAATTTGATACGTGATTTGTAAAATTATGCCGATAGTTATCAACTAGATCGACTGCCGGACTTATTGCGGTGATCGCGATTTTTTGTCGTCGTTCGATTGTGCAAATTGAGAGTTGATGGAAAACTTTTAATGAGGAAAAACGCAGTTAAGTTTAAAAACAAATGCTGTTCGCCTCTGCATTGAAACAGTATCTTTACAAAGGTTTGTGAATTTTGAAGTTAAAAGGTAAGCAGCACACGATTTAATTATAACGAATGTGGCGTATTTTAAACATTTGTAAACGATATAATAATTGAATATGATGAAGTACGCTGAGAAATAATCTATAAACATTACATAATGTACTGTAACGTTTTTTTATAATTGTTTTAATCAGTTTATTTCGTATAATTTTAGGTACCTATTGAAATGATGCAATTATAATACATTCATTTAAATCGCATTATTTAAAAAGTCAGTTTGTAATTATTGTACCTTAAAATACTCCGCGAATAAAACTATTCATTTTCATTTATTCATTAACAACGTTAAATGGATAAATTATCGCGAGAATGAAATGAAGTGATTTCGAAAGAAAAACTCGATGCTCGTCCACTGGCGTAAAACACATTTTTTATACCTACTCACCAACACATAGATTTCATTGACTCGTTCGCGCTGGACTGGTTCCTTGCTTCGATCTCCTGCGTGGCCCTTTGATACTTCCGCGAGCAAAGTTCATACTGGTCTTGCACTTTTTGCATACAGGGCGCGTGCTTCAAAAACTCTGCAACACAAACAAAGTTAACATTCATTTCACATACGATTTCCACTGATTTCTAATAAAAATGCGATTTTCATCGAAAACGACCTTCGAAATATAAATTGCTCATTTTTTGCTCCAAGGAGAAACACCTTCCAATGAACAATATTAAATTTTATATTTCACTTTTAGAAACTGTTTTAAAAACTTTTTAAAACTGTGCAATTTTTTAATAATTTCCCAAATTGGCTTCGCAAAAAAGGTTCATTTTTGTGGATAAGTTCAAACTTTTTCCGAAAGTCAAATAGCTCGCAAATTGCAGCCGAAAATGCGTGATTATTTCGAAAAAAAAAACTTTTCATTTTTCAAACGAACTGAAACCCAGGTCAATTTAACAATTTGTGCATACAGAAACGAGCGATTTCCCGGCAAAAAACGTCCGATTGACTAGTCTCTAATAGACTAAATAAACTGTTTTTCCGCAGCAAATCGTTTGCAATTGAAAAAATAGGGATAATCGTGTGCCGATCAAAGATCGTCAGCGTCTAGCCCGCGTCGGAGTCAAGGCGATTTCAATGTACGCGAACGCCAAGAAAGTCGCGCGATTCATAAAATGCCGTGGTGTATAGATTGTAACAGTGACGTAATAACTGAAGTATAATTCCGCTCGGCGGTTACGCGCGGCAAAATCATAACGTTGGAGCTGTCGGCGGAGCGGATATTAAAAGTGAATAAATATAAATTTAAGAGCCGAACGGCAAAGCGCACCGCGCCGCGAGTTAATTATGCCATAATTGTTTGCCGTTATTGACGTGCAAATGAATGTATGGAATTAGTATCCAATCAAAAAGCATTTTCAAAACCGGGTCGTCATAATCCGTGAATTGATCGTTATTAATTTCGCTTTTTCCATTGCTTCTGGTGACGAATAGCAAATTGTATTCGCCCAATTACACGAGAAAAACTGCTATTGAATACGTAAAATCGAAATAAATAATAAAAATGCGGATAATTTATAAACGCAAACGTGCAAACCGTATGATTGAAATTACGACCGTTGAGTTTTTCCCGATGGTCCGAATAGCGAATGAAAGGTAATTTATTTAATGTGTCGATGTTTGCAGATTTGAATTAATGGTCACTTAAAAGATCAGAGCAGTTTTGGGTTTATTTGTTGAAGCGCATTTTTTTAATATCATGATTCGGTAATAATGAAACAATAATTAAATGGGTATTGATCTTGAAATGAACAGTCAATATATGTCATAGGAAATGTAATTTCAGGGAGATTACAATTAAATGCGAAGCGTAGATTTTGCAAAAACCATTCCATTTTCAACCCTGATTAAGGTTCTTTTTTCTAAATATAAAAATACAAAACAGTAAGGTCGCAGATGTTAAATGATGTTCAAATGGCAAAAACTAAAACGTATTTTGAAATTAAATTTCGATCGAAAAACTTTAAACTTGGGCGCCATATTTCAAGATCTTCTCGAGTTAAATCAGACAAATGAAAGAGCGACCGGCAAACGGTCTGATTCGATTATCAACTTTTATTATCCATTTGCGGGCTCGGTTGGTTTAAAACTTTATAATTTTCATTTAATCGAACGCCCGGGACAGATCGATGCCCCGGCATTAACGCGCGTCGATTTATCGCGAACAATGCCAAGATAGGGGGGGGAGGGGGATGCTCACCGTCCTGATCCGGTCCATCCTGGCAGAGCTCTTTGATCGCCATATTGATGCCGGCGTACAGCGAATGAAAGTGCTTTCTTTGTTGCTCCTTCATGCATCTTTGAGTATAAGCGTGGATGCATCGCATACCTTTTTCGACGTCCCTGCCAACAAAGACAATGTGCCATTCAATAACCCAAGTAATTTCATTTCGTCGATTGTAATGATCGTGAATGCGAATGCAACTTTTTAAATCATTTTCAGAATTGAATAAATTTTTTAATTTATTGAAAATCGAAAATTAGAATTTTTTGACAATTTACAAGTATTAAGTAGCGAATCAAAGGAAAAAGTATGTGAATGTGACAATCGAATTTTAAGGTGAACAATTATAAATTATAAATTGCAATTCATAATTGCTAATTAAACGAATCAGAGTTTCGATAAGGGAATCCATTGAAAATAATTAATTAGTTTTGTTTGAAACATCGCAACCATCGCAAAGACGAATCGACATACAAATCCGTCAAATCAGTCAAAGCGAATCTCGTATTCGCGACAAACCGAACTGCGAGCGTTGCGAAAACGTGTGATTTTTATTGCGCGAAGGTCGATAATGACAAGCGAGGCCTGATCAGGTGTTAACTAGCGTTTCGTTTCGTTCAGACATTTCCGCGATAATTCGCAACATTTATTCTGCAAATTACAAGGCGGACTGTCTCAGGTTGCAAATTGTAATTGAATTAAGTCCCGTATAGCGTAATTTCACGCATGGTTTCGATCGTATTTACCCATTGAATGGTCCCGCGTATACAATCTGACTCGCGAATAAGATCGTCGAGTAGACTAATGCAGCGCGCTAATTAGGAACTGACGTTCCACGAAAAATGCGGGACAATCCGATTAGGGAGAAAGTTTGTGTTGCGAATATCGTGAAGACCGAAAATGGTTCACATGTGGTCGTACAACTGGATTTTAGTGTGCATTTTTGGAAATATTTCAAAAGATAAAATTTCAAAAGGTTCAGTTTCGGAAAAAGGTGTTGTTTCTTAAAAAAATTAATAAATTTGCAAAGATTAAAAGATATCGTTTTATCTAGTGTTTAAAAAAATAAAAAATAATTGATATTATTGAAAAAATTTTAGAATGTTAAAAATTAGAATAAAAAAAGTATTCACTTCAAAATCTTGCAAACATAATTTTTGGACTATTCATCCAAATCAAATCTCATAGAATTTTTAATATTTTATAAACATTTATTTTTTAATACACATGTCCCGTTTGAATGTTTTACATGCTTCTTCGTGGGGAAATGTACCACCGAATTTAGACACCTTCACCCCAGTTTTCATATTTTTTATCCCAAGTTTCCTCCTCATGAAAAGATAACAAGATTCCAAAAACGCGCAACCCAGAAATACATTTCGACTCTGCCTCTTTTCCTCTCTCTTTCCCTCCATATCGACTCCTTTAAAAAATAAACTCCAATACCAAAAAGAGTAACCTCCCCTCCCTCCTCGTACCTCTTCTTCCCCTCCGAAAAGCCCAGCCGAAATCGCGCGTCGACTGACACGTAAGCGCCGGAAACGGCGAATAATGGGCGCGCGTGCCGCCGCGCTTAAGGCCGGCTCGAATACAAAAATCTCCATACGAAAACATAGCGCGCGCGCGGCCGCGCCGGCTTCATAAATTCCAAAGGCTGCCGTACGGTTTTGACGAGCGACATATATTCCGCGGAATAGCAGTCGTCCCGGCGATTTTATACTCTGCTACATGAACGAGATTGAAATCGAAATTTGAATTTTAAATGCACCCGCGCAATTTCCGCGCCGACAACGACGCCAGCAATCGTGTTCCCGCATTTGTTCGATTTGACAGCGCGAACCTTTATGCCCGAGAGCCGTTTCTTTTGCTCGTTCGCCCAACGAGAAAGTTCCCTCCCCCCTCTTTCCCGCGACTGTTCGCAAATTTCGTAAAGACGCTGCATAAATCCGCGAAAAGAGAGGCGCAAAAAAACGTTCGTTCCGCAAATCCGCCGAGTTTCGGGAAACGAATGACTGACGGGTTCAGCGGTGCGACGATTTTCGGGTCGTCGGATTTCGGCAATTAGGACGACCCGCGCGGGATTAATGAGGCGCGAGGTTTTTGTGCGGAGGTGAAGTTGAGCGAGATTCGGGGGAGGGGGCGTAATCGCGTTTGCGGCGTCCTTTTTCGGCCTTATTCGATTAACGCGTCAAAGTGACCGGCGAAGCCTGACAAGTGTTTTATTATGAGCGCTGCGGAGGAACGGGGCAAAGTTGCGAGGGGGATTCGCAGTTATAATTGCGCGACGATTTATCGTGCAATCGAGCGATTGTTCCTCTTTTTGCGTTCGTTGCTTTGGGAGATATTTCTGTCGAGGCATTTTTATGTGAATTTAGTTTTTTGCGAGGGTGGAGTATAAGGTGACTCGTTTAATAATTTGGGAGGCAAAAGAAAGAAGTTGCCGAACTTTTTTCGGATAAAATGAATTGAGAATTTGAGGCTGAGTACAAAAATGCTGGAATAATGTTCAAGAGTGCACGTGACGTGGGTATTAAGTTTTACTTTGATTTTTATTTTTTATAAAAAATGTGTCTGCGTTATTTGTTTCGGAAAAAGTCACTGCGAGAAGAAATATATTTTGACTGAAACTTACACTGAATTCTAGGGCGTTTTAGATATTTTGACACCTTAACTTTTAAGAGGTAAATTTTGACAGTAGCCGTGAAAATAAAAATTTAATTTAATTAACCAATATTTTCCTTCAATTTGTGTTTCAAAATAAGTTACACGAACAAAAAATGCACAACAAAAACTGTCTGATGATAAATTTATCCAGCGCAGATTTATATTTACCTCGGTCAATTATTTGCAGTTGTCATAAACAATAAGAGCGATTTAAATAACAATTTCATTCACCGAAATTTTTTCGACAAATTAAATACACTTTGTTCTTACCAAGTGTATTTAAATATGACGAAATAAAATGGACGCGCGAACTTGCCAGCGTCAAACAGCGCAGTGACGTGGTTCCCATTATTCAGTCGCATTTCCCGGCTCATTATTCGCACGCTCATTACAACCCAAGGTATCAATATTTGCTCTTCGACGCAGTCTCGCAATATTGCAGCCGGATGAAACTCCGCGCAACTGCGAAGCCGCGGCAAGTTTCCGCTCATGACGCGAACTTGTTCATTTATTTGTTTTTATTTGTTCGGCGATGAAAAGTGCGCGCAATTATTATTAAACGTCGGACGAATGAAATTTAATGCATTAGCCGACGCGTCGGTCCGCGGATTTCGTGGACGTTGAATTGCGGGTAGTAAAAATTTTCATGGCAAATTGAAATTACTTTATCCTTTGTTACAAACGTAATTCGGTGGTTGCGGTTTCGATCTTTTTATCGCATCTAATCAGCGAGTGAAAAATCGCAAATCGACCAATCACAAAAGAAAACAACTTTAAAGTGTGTGAAAAAACGTTTAAGTGCTTTTAATGTATTTTTTGTTAAAAAAAACATCTTTGTTTGGGACATTTTTCATGTCTTCTCCAAAAACGTCTTAAAAAAGACCTGTTTTTGTAGTGCATCCATGATGAATAATTTGTGTTTCAATCACAAGAAAAGATGCATCGTTTTTCAGCGATTAGCAATTTATTAATATGGCTAAAGGCTTGTTTTATTGAATATTTGCAACGTGAATCAATAGGTCATACAATATACTTCGCAACAAAATTAATAAACCGGATGCACGTGTAATTTCATAGGTATAAGTGGGTAGATAATTTTGTTGCGGCGCATAGATCATTAAAGTCTGATATTCCGTTACCAATATACGTGCAAATTGTCTCGGCTTTGCGTCGAAGTATCTTTACTGTGTTTTTTCTAAAAGTTATCTAAAAGTCATCTGATAGCGAATTACGCAACATATTGCGTAATTTTACATCCTGTGTAAATTTCCAAAACGTGGTATGTGAAATTCTACACGAAATGTAAAATAACACAACTTGTTGTGTAATTCGCAACCTAATTTACTTTATTTTTACAATGAATATAATGATTGATATTCCTATTTTTGTATTTTGGAACTCAGTTTGTAACTGTTTTGGCATATTTGTACCTTTTATTCTCCGTAAATGTTGTAGTTTGACGTGACAAATGTCGAAGAAAAATGGCGAATACTTACGGGCAGAGTTTTTCAAGCTCCTCTTTCTTCGTCACGAAGCCCTGATCCTTGTTGTAGGATATTTTTTCGAGTGGTCTAGCACATCTGACCAACTCCTCGGGCCCGCACTCCTCACCCCGGCAACTTGCCAGCACTGTGGACAGAAAAAAATGTGCTCGGTTAATGAAAAACGCACGAATTCGGCATATTTTGGAAGAGGAATTTGTGGTATTGCATTTCGCCGCGTTTAGTTCGCGAGAGAAAAAATTTCAATTACATACGAATTTTCGAAGAGAACACCGCATTTTCGATAGATATTTAATTTATGCAATTTCGAACAGAAACATCGAATTTTGTATACAGTTAAGAACATACCTCTATGTTAGAGTTTCGAGTTTAGTTTTTAAAATTCAATGTAAAATTCCAACTCAAAAGTAATATTTTTGAATAAAGCGAAATTTGTTTTAAAATATTTTCATAACCAATACATTGCCTCGCAGCAATTGCCCACTTGAACGTAACTACGTAAGTGACAGGAAACAATTCTTTAAAAACACGAACAAAAATTGTACTTTTCATGTTCAAAACTGTAGATCCGACAATTTCATTTTCAAAGTGAAATCGTCAAATCGAGACATTTTTATTCAAAACTTTTCACTAATTAAAAATCATCGAAACAACGAAACGTACATTTTAACGAACAATATAAAACGTTCACTAATTCCTCGAATAGAAAATAAACGTTTCAATCATTAAATCGGCCCACAAGCTCGACTTGAAAAATGCTTGCCGCGCTCAATTAACCCCACCCCAAACAAATCTAATTCCCAATTTCCCCTTTCATCCTAAATTGTCAATTACACCCCCAAATTAAATTGCCAAGTCCCGCAAACTTAATAACAAAACCCTCAACTTCAGCTCCCCATATCGCCAAAAACTCCCCAAAAACGGCGCCCGAAAATTCGCCAAAACCACTCGGCTCTTTTTTTAAAAATTAAGCATGCCCGGAAAGGCGACTCGCCGTTAATCCGATTGCCCGCTCTTTTGACCGAATCGCGTCTTAGTGACGTTGTACGTGTCCCGACTGTCAAAACTTCGGGAAATTCATTTTCCGCGATCGGTAAAGGCCCCGCGCGCTCTAAATGTGGCATCCGAAGTTACGCTAGTTTTTAGACGCCCGAAAACTACTTGAAAAGCTCTTTCGCCCCGAAACTCGGCAACAGAAAAGAACTTTTTCATCAAAATTATTCATCTACCTGTGGTGCATGCGCGGGACCTGCATGCGAACAACATTTCGCCGTTCCGTTATTCATGACGGCTGAAATAATAACGCCGCCGGTTTGCGCATTGAACGGATTCAATTTTCGCGCGCCCATTTCCGCGACTTTAATCGGCCCGGACACTTTTTTCGGCGCAATAAATCGCGGCTGCGTTCAATTATTCACCCGCCCCGGGATTGCCGTATCTCGCGGGATAATGAATCGCGGGTAATTATGTTTGAACAGACACGACTAATTGGCCGCGGGAAATGCGAATCGATCGCGGCAATTAGCGTCGTCTGTACGCGAGCGCCGATTTTCTTATAGCCTGCGTGCAATTTCGTATCAACTCGTTATTTATCGAACACATCCGCGAAACGAGTTTGCAGGGAGTGTTTCATATTTCGCGGACCGAATTGCGGGCAACACTTGTTGAAGAATTCGCCTCGATTAGTCGCTCCGGCGGAATCAATTTGTACGTAATGATCGAACGAGTGCGTCGGACGCGACGTTTGAGTTGGCTACTTTCTTCATTTAAACTTGCGCGCCGATTTCATCTGCCTAAGTGCCGCAACTTTCTTTGCATGCATTGCTAAATTGGAGCCGCCTGACATACGCGCGGTTTCCATGTTTTTAGCGTAGTCGCAAGGATAACTTAAAACGGCAAATTGAATTCGAGCGCAATTCCGTCGAAAACAAAAAGGGCCGCGATGGGGCCTTTTTTCTTTTTTCATTACCCAAAAAAGGGTGACTGGTGAAATATTTAATTTTCGAGCCAGTTGCGCTATTTCGGAATTTGGACGAAAAAAGCGACTGCAATAAACAGCCCTGTGAAAAATGACAGAGGGAAGTGGATATGGAAAGAGTTATGTGTATTCCGTCAGTTGTCGTCTCGGAATTATCATAAAGAAACACTTAACGAAACATGTAACCACAAAAATAACATTTTAATATATTCTGTAAGGTGTATAAAACATTTGTGTATCCGTTTTCATCGGGATAATCTTTTTAAAGTGTATTATTTTATTATCTGTTAAACTTTGCCGTATCGGTACAGAAACAAATAATGATAAGTAATGAAGTAAAAACATTAACTGTAAAACATCTTTTGTACTTGTTTTTATCCGAAAATCTCCGATAAAATCAAATAAAACTCCCCAGAAACGGATTCAAGATTTTATCCGTTTGAAATGATCGATCCAATTTTATCCTCTATGAAAAACTTTTATCAGCAAACAGTGAAATACCAAAGTGGAATTAATTTACCAGATGTCTGCAATTATTTCGAGATTTAAAGTTTAACAACGCGGAACTCTGTAAACGTACTCTGTAAACGTGAACAAATATTTGACAGAGCGATGTAATGAGAATAAATTGCGAAATTTCGATGGCGCGCGAGTCATTCGGCGAATCGGCGCGATGATTGGCGAAATGTGTGGCTCAACTGTTGCGGATGTCTGGCGAAAAAACAGTAGCGCGAACCGTCATTTGGGAAGACACGCGCGAACGCGTCCGAGCGACGGAACGGATGAACGAACGTTGAGTTGATCTACTTGAGACGCCGACTGCTTTATTGCAAACATAAAAAGAAATAAGTCGCCGGGTAGAGCGAGGTAGTTTGAGTTTTAGAAGTGATATTTCAAATCGTCCTGTGGTTCTGCTGTATAATATATAGGAGAAAGTTTTTGAGACGATAATGAGTTCAAATTGAAGGGCAACTTGATATGAGAAATATGAGATTTACAGAAAAGGGGAGAATTACATTGTTCATTGTAAAGTTGTATCGAATTTGCGCAAAATTAGACAATATGACGTTGTAATAAGAGAAATTTATGTTTAAGTAGTACGATATAAATACAGTCAGAAGAGTGATTTTGTGAACCCTGATTTCGTGATAATTTATTTTTGATTCAGTTTATTTCAAAACTGAATCAAAACTATTTGAATTTGAAATAAATATTAATTTTTTTATTTTAAAATAATTTTTACAGATTTAGTTTGAGAAACATATTGTTGAATGTTATCGATGATATATGTAACTCAAAGTCAATATGTACTTTCATTAATTATTATTTGATCGTGTGACTATCGGCAGAACAAGGGATAATTAAAATGGACATATTTACATTCGTGCAAAAGTACTACCTATTGATTATTACTTATTATCGTCGACTCTCGTAATATCGGATTGATTTTTTAATGTTAAAAATAAAATACAAATAAAATATATTTACATAAATTTACATTATTTACAGATATTTACACTAGTTAGAAAAGAAAAACGAAACATAATGAAATACTTCATTTTCATTACACGAAAAAAAACTGAACTGTGAATTTCACGAGCTATTAATAACGTGGTACAATTTGTGTGAACTACTGAGAAAAAAGAAAATAAAGAGAAATTTGACAGACCAATAATTATTCATTTCAACGATTTTTCAATAAAAACGTTAAAACTGAAAATGTGCACTGAGAAAAAAATCAGAGTAAACACAACTCGACTTTCGAGTTGAAATAGAGTAAAAGTTGATCTAACTCCACTGATAGTTGTTTTCAGTAGTTTTCAGTAGTTTCGAGTAAAAACAACTAAGGTCAGAGTTGTTTTTACTCTTTTCTGAGTTGTGATTACTTTATTTCTGAGTAGATTTTACTTTTATTTCGAGCTGTACCATTTTTTAATAAAAAAAGAGTTCTTACTCTAATTTTTTTAGTGTGTCATCCAAATCCTTATATGACGAGAACAAAAAATGATTAGTACAGTGCCATATGTAGGTCAATTTCAGGCTAACAACTTTTTCTCATACACACTCATTCTCCAATCAAATACTCCCAACACCTCATGCAAAGTTCCTTCCAACCGAACGCATCGTCTGAATCTTTGACGACGATTAATCAGTCCTGAAACTTAACAGCGTACTCTGCCTAATGCCGCGTGGCGGCAAGATTTAAATGCCTATTACGGCGGCATTGTCGGAGCCCGCGACAAGACGTGGCACGTCCCCGAGACACGAGCGCGATTTATTTATTCAGCCACTGTGTAACGTGTCGCGAGATCGCACACAAGGAAAAAATTATCCGAGTTAAATCGCGCACATACGTTTCGCTGAGTAAGATAACGTTGATTTTTCGTTCTTATTATTATGATTCACATTTATTTTCACTTCGATACAAAAAACATTTGTTTTTTCGAACGCCCCCTATTTTGCTTAGCCTAAGAGAACAAACACATCGGTTAATCAACGTTGAATCAACGCTGATTCAACCGAATCAATGTTGAATCAACGTTGATTCAACTGATGTGTTCTCTTAGGGGTTGGTAATGGTGATGATTATTGTGAAAAGGTACATTTTTAAAGGTTAACACCATTATAGGTTAGGTCTACTAAAATTTACCATTCGAAATGGAAACTTTTACATCAAAGAAGGGATTAATGAGAATCGCAATTCTAGCGGGCACTTCTTGAAGTCTTGTCTTCGTCAATTTTGTATTCTATGGGCATCAACCAAAATATAACCAAAAAGCGCTAAACCGACCAAGGCATTTCTTTGCACCGTCAATCTACCCCAAAAACTGTCCCACTTCCTCGCAGCAATTCAAATTTGTCGTCGACTCCTAACAGTCGTTCCGTCTTGAAAGCGCTCGTCTCGTAAAACAAACAGACGACATGTTCCGAGCCAAGTTTACAGCACAGACCTTGGACTTCGACAAGTGTTACTCGAGAAACTTGGATTCGGGTCTGCAGGCGAGCTTTGTGGCGTCTCGTTGCAAGCGAGATCACGGGAGCGTCATGCCGCGCGACACATTCAAAGTGGCCTTCTTTCGAGCGCGATCGTAGTTACCCGAGTTGCCGCGGGTGGCGCCACCGGTCGCCGGGCAATTTCCGATCTTCATAAACCTCAACGTTTGGAGGTAAATATCAGTCGACCAAGTTGCAAGTCTCGTTTGTTTTTGTTCAACTGAGGGATATCGTGGTAAAGTTTTTTAATCTGACATTCATTTTGTTGAATTGATAGAATTGATAATTTGTTAAATACTTTTTGTTGAATACACACAGTTTAAATCATTTGACACTACGGGAATAAAAATGGCGATCCTGCCAGGATATCTTGAACAAACAATAGTACAAGATTAAGTTATTAAACGTGGAAATTTTAGTTTAGCACTTATTTAGAGAGAGTTTAAATGTTGTTGTGAAAAAGAATAAGAATCCCATCCAGCTAAATTTATTTATGTGATTCAACGTGAATGATTCCCTGGATGTTTGCAATGTGCAATTATCGAGTTACCACGAGTGGCGCCACCGGTTGCCTTGCATTTTTCCGGTTTTTCCCGCGAACTAGACGCCTGATTGCCGACTACGATTGATTAACACATTCGCCGAACGCCGATAGCCAAGAGTCGGGAGATAGCGGAAAAGACGACGGTGTTCTTTGAACGCGCGCGGGGCAATATAATTTCGACCCTTTGATGTCGCGTGGCCGGATAAGAAGACACGTAGAATCCACCGGGGAGGGCGCTAATGTCGTATTTATGATTTATCCCGCGATTACGCATTCATTTATTCACGGCGAGTCGATAAAGCGCTTTATCGGCGGTGAAATTAATCTGAACGAATTGGCTTGTTATCGCGACCGATTCGGAGTTCTTTGTGGAGTTTAATTGAGGATTGTTTGACGGCGCGAGTGGATTTGCGGGAAAAAAATAATAATAACCGCGGAATTCGAACAGCAAAACACGAATTTCGAGAGAGCTGGCTGTTAACAGAGGTCTTCTTTCGCGCGATGGAAACGAGATCGTCGTTACGAATCCTTTGGCGCCCGTTTAGCGTTTTATATAGCGAATCGTCGGGGGTCTAATTTGCGTTTTTGTTCATTAGTTAATTAAGCTAAATGTGATCCGGGATTGGGATAGCCGAACGCTGGGAAAAGTACACGTGCGATTCGGGGTAGTTTTTTTCATTCTTTTGGGAATTCGGACAGTTCAGGAAGAGATGTGGTAAAATTGCGAATTTGTGAATTCCAAAAATTGTTGGTTTAGTCAACCAACGTTGTAACGAGAATATTCGAGTTAAATACTTTTTATTAAATGTTGATCAATAACTGATGGTTTGAAAAATGAGACTATTTTCGTTCTGACGAGTTTTGATTGGGAACTGATCGTAATTAGGTCAACATAGAATTCAGTCATAACCGAATTTGATCTAATATCGATCAGTTTACAACCGAAAATATTTAAAAAGTGAGTGAAAAAGGTCTCAGTTTTGGGATGTTCAACTACACTTTAAGAAGAAACGTCTTCTTTTAAGAGAGTAAAAAAATCTTATTTTAAGATACAAAATGGCGAAAAAGCTAGATTAAATGTCGTAACCTCTTACTTTAAGAGGTGTGTACTTATTTTCTATTGTATTGATTGAATACACATTTCATCTTGGTATCTGTCAGCCAATCTTCAAACTTTGACTATCTATATTCTAAGATGTGATAATTGCAATAGTTAAGTTTAATATTATACTGTACGAAATAATTATTAAAAATCAGCTTAGATGAACATCCAGTTTATTATTTCATATAATTTTTGTGGATGTAGCCAACAATTTTTGGACCGTAACATCCCATTGATTAAAACTTGAGATAGCTGTAAATTGCGCGACGCGCCTTAGGTTTTGCTCGCGCGATTTGTAAAGTTATTTGCTACGGAGGCGGTCTGTCGGTTCGGCCCGGACTGCGAGCGGAGCGCGATTTATACCCGGCTCGTTCGTTTTATATCGGTGAAATTAAGTTTAAGTTGAGTTAAGGACGGGAAGCGGAGCCCGGAAACGCTTTAAGTTGAACAACCGGCAGATAAAAAGTTTCATCAGTTACGCTTAGAAAATGACCGACAGATAGAATCTTTATTCTGTCGAGTTAAATCCCACGTTGATAAACGATGAGCCATTTGCTCGAGTGGCTTTCCTGATAGACCAATCGGCGAGAGCGTCTTTCGAATTAGGCGTTTGATGTTCGGGAAACAATGCCCCGAAGAATCAATGAGCCATGCTTAGCGGCGAAAACGGATGGGAAACAGCGGGCGAAACGAAACGCGAACCCCGTTATTACTTACACGTCACATAACCAAAGACCGAAATGTTGACCTTTGCCAACGGTATCACCATCGAAACCCAATTTTCGCCCATTACCTGGCGTCGAAAAAAGGCGTAATGAATTTAAAGTGTCCGAAATTGAATCCGAAAATAAGACGGCCGCGAAAATCCGAGGCATTATTTCGCGCGGTAGATCATCTTCGGGTATCGGCGCCGGGATCTGGGCGCTGTTATTCCGGGGCATGACTGGTCAAAATCTGATCGAAAAGTCGGGCGCGGCGTGTGCACCTGCCGAAGTCGTGAATAACAAAAGCACGCTCGCTCGAGCGTGGTCGCAGAGCCCGGCGAAAAACATGCGGGCATCGTCAATCGATAGCGAACGAAGGAGGATCATCGCAGTCGCGGAGCGCTCCTTCGCAGGCGTGGAATATAAATTTCGCGCTTAATATTCTCTCCGCCTAGGCTTGCGCCGTCTGCGTTTATATATTAAGTGCGATAAATCAACATAAAAGCCGTGCACGGGGCACGCTACACTCGATCGAGGGTTCGGCACGGCCGAACCGCACCGCCGGCCCTGTCCCGCATAAACGTGATTTATCGCGACAAGTAGATGTCTGCATTAGCGATTCCGCGACAGCCCAAATCAGGGTTCGATCGGTTTAGCTGGGGCTCAGAGACTGTCAGATTTCTGGCGACAGTAGATGGGTATCTTCTGGGGATCTATGCGAGATACCAGTGGATATTCTTCAGATCATCAGCATACCATTAGGTATGTCTTCTAGATATACCTAAAGTATCATGAGATATCTCTTAGATATCTAACTGAAAAAAGTAAAATCTAGAAGGTAATCGCATGCCAAATGGTGGTTATCCTATTGTCACTATGTGGTCAGACCTGGAGCCAGTCAAACAGATGGCAAGATGATGGTTCAAATGTTTCTTTTCCACTAGGAGAGTTAGCTATCCAAAAATATTTACAAGTATGCCAGATATCAATGAATATTCTACACATCTCCAATATAACATTAGGTATCTTCTAGTTATCTTCTAGATGCCTAAGGTACCATGAAATATCTGTTAGATAAGTAAAGCTTATATTGATCGAAAGATTACATTTAAAGCTACCTAACCATAGTCACTCACGACGATTAGATAGATCAACCTTTCCGACCTACCGCGTGCTAAGATGGTCGATAAATAGCGTTATCAGCAGTGAGACTGGAGCTTACTTGCCCGACAGATTATCCTGAAAAAGGGTATTTGTCGCGGCGGTGACGGTCGAGCTGAGAAAAAGCGCCGGTTTTCATTAGCCCGATCCAATCCGGCCTGTCGCAATCAGAAAAATAAATTACGTGTCACGGCGACCGGCGTCGTAAAACAATATCCTAATCCCCGGGAGAGTGACGAAGTGTTTGTGTTTGCGCGACGCCCGTTTGACTCTCCATTTCCGAAAAGCAAGCCCCAGTCGCGCTCCAAGCGATAGGATATTTCCTGATGAAGCGCCGGGTGATAAAGAGAGGACGCGCAAAGCCCCGGTCGCCTTCCGTCTGTGTTTTACAGGCGATTTTCCGCCGACGCGTATCGATTTATCCGAGCTTATTCGCGAGCCGGGATGAAGTTTGCGCGGACGAAATCGACGGCGCGGGCACCGAGCCCCCCGGGGAACCTCGCGGGACCTCGATTCCAGGAGTCGCCGGGATTCGATAAGCCATAGTTAAAAGGTTCCGCAGATAGAATCCCGCCTGACGTCCAGCGAGACTGCATTTTCGTCTGCCGGTGATGATACGTAAGGCCATTATGCTGGGACCCGATTGTACGCACATAAGTAAATTTCTGACCAGTCGTTCCTTTGACGAGAAGCAGTATAATGACTTTCCGTGCGATACTACTTGATGTAGCAGTAATGGCAAATCCTCTTTTGAGGATACGCTGACAATTTAGAGAGGGATCTGCAGGGAGCTGTGTTTGAGGAGCTAAGGAGGAGATGTGTCTTACTCGGATTGGGACATCGCAGCGATAGGTGCTTGGCTGGTACGCTGAGTGAAGGTTGACGTTTGAGATTAGGGGAGGGTTTTCGTGAAACAGGACTCAAAGTCGGTGAGATGAATCGATTGGATAGGTTGGGCAGGATGTACAAGTTTAGGCATTTTTTTCTGGATACACCAAGTGGGTTGGAATACAAGTGAATGGTACTTCGTTCTCAACGAAGCACCATTCCTAAGTACGAACATCGTATTCAAAAGTTCTTGAAGATAAAAGAAGGTCTAGAACCCACCATACACTTTTGGTGATGGAACTCATTGATGGAAGATGGTCAAGAACATCCGTTCCTTAGAAACCAACACCGATTAAACAATTCTGAACTCATCTAGAACCTGAACTAACCAGACTTCCTCCCCACTCCCCTCCCAATTCCTCCTTTCCACCTCCCAAACACCTTTCTCAACCCAACCCCGGCCTCCAAGCACCCTGTTTACGCTTCAAGATAATCATCACATCAGTTCCCCATCTATTGACTAACGTACAATCCCATCTCCTCCACCTCGCACCGCTTTGATCCGCAAAGAGTGCCGGCAAGAAATCCGCTTCACCGTCCCGTCGGGTGAAAGGCATCCTCTAACCTGTAGCGGACAAATAACCCAACGCCTCCCGTGTATTTCTTCCCCCCATCTTCTTCTCTCCTCCGGAATCGCGTTTCCCTTTGTCTTCTGCGAAAATTCTCCTCCCTGGAAACAGGTCGCGCTTGGGCCATCCAATTTCCCGCGGCGGTGCCTCGTCGATCGTCCCGGGCGATTACGGCAACTCCGAACGTGGCCGGCCAGCCCGGGACCCCGGCGGTGCCAATTTTCAAGCCGCCTCGTGTGTTTCAGGAAAGCGCGCTATCTCACTGTGTCATCGGCTCGTTCAAAATTCAAACGCCGAGCGCGACGGGCGCCCTCTGGCACGCGATACCCCACAGCCGCACGTAAATCCAGCGTGCGAGTAATACCGACGTGTACACAGCGTAATGCCTTGAGCCCACAGCGCCCGAACTGCGAGCCTGCTGAGGCGGCGCCGGTTCAACGGACTCGTCGTCGGACGTTTGCCCTCGCGAGGCGGACGGCAAGTTTCGGCGCTGAGTAACGAGCCGGAAGACGTTACCCCGGTTGCGTTTCTACCGCTGCCGAGTTAAGGGTCTACTTGAAACTTAAATCAAACTGACCCGGCACCGACTTTTCCAGAAGAGCGCTGGACTTTTGCATTTCGATATTGTTGCCAGTCAATTACGGCCTTGGCGAATGGAGCGGACTCGTGCGTTATTGCATTAGTTATCGGGCTCTTGGTATGGGGTACTGAAATCGAGGAGTCTTTAGGGGTTATGGGAGGGAGGTGGTAACCAGCTTTCGATGGTTGGCATAGAAACTCCGAAATTAAAAACTGATGATGAAAACTGTTGTTTCCCACCTGTTTACTTTTTTCTTCCTGACCAACAGAAGAAAAAAGTTGTATACTCACTTATTAACCAAGCTGGCAAAATTTGGAACTAAAGCTATTTGTTAGTTTTGTTAGTTTTGTTAGTTTTGTTAGTTTTGTTAGTTTCGTTAGTTTCGTTAGTTTCGTTAATTTTGTTAGTTTTGTTACTTTTTGCCACGAAAGCTATTTGTTTTAATCCAACACCTGCCGTCCATTCGACGTTGCAATCCATCAAGGATTTTTGCAACGGTGACCCCATATCACAATTGGGATATAGCTTCCACTTCCACCTTCCAAGCTGGTTCAGGAAAATTGAAGATCTATTCTCAAACACCAGCTAAAGACTTTCGTAAGCTAAAGACGGTTGTCTTACGAGGTTTCAGCAAGATGGAGAATTCTGAACCACGACTGTCTTACCCAGAGGGCGCTGCAGGAAAATTTTTCGTCGATGCCCTGGTGATAAACGAGCAGGAATGACGTGCTGCCATCGTAACCAGCGAACATTAGTCAAAGCCGAACTGGAAAGTACTGCGCGACGAATATGAAGACAAATGACGTCTGTCATCTTGTTTTTGCACCCAACGCCAGTGTCGGTAAAACAGGAACTTGTTACAGAGACACCTACCCGAGCCATCTAGGCAAAAACGAAAGCACTTGTCGTAACCGCGTTCACCTACCTCCCAGCTCTTACGTCCAAATGATTCCCGTTTCCCAGCTGACCTCGCGATTTCTCGCTGACGTAACGCGACTTGCCCCGACGGTAGGTAATCCATTAATTAATAACCTCGCTTCACCGCGAGGCCTTGCCTATTGGCAAGGCCTGTTTGTCGTGACCGTTCGGCGCAATTACATAAGTTGCGTCGCGAAAAATCGCGACTCATTGCAGCCAGCACGGCATGCCCTGGCCATTTCTGCCCCCCACCTCACCCCTTTCCGGCCATTAAAGCCGTATTACACGTCAACCCGCCAGTAATAGAAAGATCTTTTTCTCTCCATCGCCGTAAAGTGCGCCGCGCGCTGATAAATTATAAGCAGACACGTCATTACGCGCGAACCGTTGCCGGATTCCTTAAATGTGGCCGAAAAATGCGCGCCGCGTAATTGCGCGCGCGTCGCCCGAGGCGATAAAAATGTCCGCGAAACTCCGCGGGCCGCGGCAAATCGCCCGCGAAACTTATGTTATCGCGCGCCGCGATAACCCCGGCTGCCGAGTTATCATTTTCGCCTCCGGAGCGGAGCGAATCGCCCGGAAGATGGCGCTGAATGGTGTTTCAATTCTTAAAACGCTTAAGGAGGCATCGGGACGAGGGGAGTGGCGGCCCGGCACGATTGATAACGACATTTATGGCGCTTTCAAATGAAGAGCGTACCGTTGCGTCGCCGCCCGTATTCGACCGATTTTCCCCTCCGCTTCGTCGCGTTTTGATCGAGATAATGCATCGTCGCAACGAGTGTCCGCGAAATGGATTAGATTTCCAAATGCAGCTTGTTTGCGCGGACGAATTAATCCCCGGGATTTGCGACGTTTCGCTCTAGAAGGTATTACTTTTTTCGAGTCGAAGAGAATCGACGTGGTCTTAGCGAGGGAAGCGTGATGAAAAATTTAATTGAAAGTCGACTGCAGGGACCGGCTTTTGGCGTCGTGCGTCATAAGAAAGCTTGACAAAAGTTTCGGAAAAGCGGGGCTTCGTCACGTGGGAATAATCGGGAGATTGAACAATTGCAGCAAGTCTCGCGTGAAATCGGATTTCATTACACAAATTTTGAAGTGCAGCGTCGTGCCTTACACAGCGATTACGCTCGGCGAAAAATGGTGAAAAGTAAAGCACAAGACTCGAAACTTGGCAACAATATCATTGCTCATCGGCCCCGGAATCACGACCCCTGAAGATGCTTCGGCGACTCGAAATCCGACGTAATTCTTTTAGCGCGCGACTGCAATGCAAAATGCCCGCTGTGCCGGGCAAAAATGCCGGTTTAATAAGCTGCCGGAAGATGATTGCCGGCTAACAAGGGTACTTCCTCACGCCAATCGATAAAACGGACGCGTCGCTAAAACAATGGCAATTCCCTTTTTCCTCAATCAAAACGCGCTTACTTCCCAGTTGATTAACTTATTCTTGCCGCAATGCCTCGAATCGTGAAATCGTAAAATCATTGTCCTTTCATTAAAACGATTGTAGCAGTTTAAGGCAATTACTGCACTGATCTACTTACACTTAGCATTGTGGAAACTTACCATTTGGAATGGTTAGGAATATTACTTATGTGGTAAATTTCAGCACATGGAAAAAAATCGTAGTTGGTTTAACTACATTTTTCATTTAGAATGAAAGGTAACAGATCGTTTTGTTGTACTCAAGCTGAAAACTGGTAAATCATAATAATAATAAAGCAAAATCGAAACCATCCCATCTAACTAAATATTCTTCATTTGTCCTCCTTTTTCCTCATGGTCCTACCCTTTGAGGATCCCTGGTAGACCACGGTTGTTGATATTACGTCGGTCTGGTTCAGACGTATCCTACCCTGCAAGATGCGTTAATTGAACGAGTTACGAACTTGTCCCGGAGTTGATCCAGAACTCACCTGACACTGCCACACAAACGCGCTTCGTTTGTCTCGTTCGTCTCCCGCGATAAATCCCGCGACTCAGCCCATAATCATGCCAATAACAACGCGGAAAGTCGCGAAATATGTTAATTCGCGAAAAATCGCGCGCCACCTATCTCATCGGCCATCGCGTTAATATGCATATGGCAATAAATAACGCGAACCCTGACAATATATCCGATACTTTTTATCTGCTGTCAGTGGGCTTTTTTCCGCGATTCATCGGGGTCGCGGTGGCGTTCCTTTTCGGTGGCATCCGCGCGAGGAAAGTTCGCCAGACGATAAGCAGGGAAACGTACGAGGTGTGATAGCGCGGAAACCAGCGCCGCAGTGCACTGGAATGCGAGTGGGCGCGAGCTTTGGAACGGGATGCTGAGGGGGGTGAGGTGGTTGGCAAGGAGCAGTCGAAGTTGAGAGGACGGCCGGATCGGACGGAGACACCGCCGCGAGGTTAAACGGCTGAACTGCGAGGGGAGCCGCGAGGTCAAATGCCTAAATTGCCGCGTCACGGATGTGCCGGCCTGTCGAGAAGAGCTCTTAGGTGGACGAGGCGAATAAAGTACCGTTTTGCAGGGGACGGGTTGCCGACGTCATTTTGAGGGTCCACTGCAAAATTATTCGAGAAATGAATTGATACTATACACGAAGAAGTTCGGGTTGTATGTTTGTAATAGGTTTGCTCTTGTTAAGAGTTTGTTTCTAGTCATAAAGAATGGATTTTTCCTGTTCCAGTGTTCAGTGGGACTTTTCCCTATTGGGAAAAATTTTTATCATTTTGAAGGAACTGTTTGATGATTGAAACTAGATGTTTTGCTGTATGAAACGGTATTAGTGTGGCAAGAAGCTGGCAAAGATGGGGCATTAGTATGGCAACAGACTGGCAACCCTGGCAAAAAGTACTACCTTGGAACTATAAATGGAATTTGACTTTGGAAACCATAGTGGAACCAAGCTCGGTGCAAGTATTCATCCACTATTCCTATGATCTGTCCAGGAATCCATTCATGAAATCGATTCATGGAACCCATCTAGGAATTTTAATCATGGAACCTGTCTAGGAATAGTGGATGGATACTTGAACCAAGCTTGGTTCCACAATGGTTTCCAGAGTCAAATTGCAATTATAGTTCCATGCCAGGGTTTGGTCAGGGAAGGTATAGTTCCTGTATGGAAACAGGCTGGATCTCTATAATAATCCAGATTTTTTTCCTCGTCGGATGTTGATTCAACATCGAAAATCTGGTGCATACCACACTAGTTTAGGTGACGCTATATGTTCCATTCCATCCTGATAGATGGTGTACTAGAGTGGAGCAGATATTCAATTTTGATTTAGCACCAGTATACAGGAAACATATCAATGTTTCCTGTAACATATCTCTGTTATTGCAATCTGAACTACCATCGAAAAAAGTGGATCATAACCTTACTTTTAGTTCGCTGTTCAGTCGCACTAAGCTGCCTAATCATATCAAAGAGTGACTGACGTCTTATCAAGAAAATAACATAAATGGCAAACTGCAAAAACCACTCACATTCACCGACAGTACGTGTCTGAAATAACAATCCAAGTTGACACTTGATTTTTCAGACTTTAATAGGACGTTCCATTTTTATTTTACATCTGCATGGACTAGATTTTGACACGGCACGGGGATGAGTTTCGTGATTTGAGTTTTAGTATTTCAAAAAAATGGGTTTCACTTTTGAATTGGTACGAAAGTAACTCTTTAATTGAACGTGGAAAATCGAAACAGAGCCACTATAGTCCGCCTATCGATTCGTTTGACGTCACTCTTTTTCCGATGTACCGGGAATATGGGTTGAAAAATTTGAAATATAATGAAACCTCTCATACGTTTACTGTGTTCGTTTTAGGCGCCCGAAAACTCGCCCTCCATTTGCCATTGTCAACCTTTCACTCGAATTTCCATTTCGTCAACACTGGAAGCGAATCGCGGAAACGAGAGGGGTGCCACTTGCCAAACGCCACTTGGCCAACCCCAAAATTAGCATACCCCATACCGAGATTCGTTAGTTCTTCGCAGGTCGGCCAACCGGAACGCCTGCCAATTAGCATTCCTTAATGAAATCAATTCAAACCGACACAACGGGCAATAAAAACGGAGATTCGACGTGACAATACGGCGGAATAATGACGCATTAAACATGCATAACCTAACAAATGGCGGGCCTTGATTGTTTCGAATAATGTCAAATAAATATTGAACGACGCGCGCGAAACGGGACACTCGCGTTTGATAATTCAGGACATATAATAAAGAGGGCGTTGTGGGCGCGCGTTCCGATCGTTTTGTAACTTCGCGATTGTTTTCGCAATAAACGTCGAAACGCTAACGGGCCAATTATTTAATCAAACGGCGTTTGTTTTGGCAAATTCAAAACATTTCGACAATCAGCCGCCGAATCGATGGCCATTAATACGTAATGCCAAGCAAAACATTTCGTTTCGCATGAATCTGCAATTCATCGCATCAATCCCTCGACCGGTTACGCGTAATTGCCGTCGCAAATAAATGCTAATATAAACACAACGCAAAAAAGCCGATGGGGTTAAGCAGCTTTGGGGAAAATTTTCCAAGATATCCGCCTTCGCTGAAGTTATTCTATTCTAACGAGCGATGTCTTTGTCGAGCTTTCATCGACACGACGGTTCCCACTTCGCAACTGTCCAAAATCGAATTTTGAGTTTAATCCGACCGGGAAGTTCGGTTACTCCAATCAACGCGAATCTCGTAGCAAAAACTTCGGCACAAACGAAATTCATCTAAAATGGAAATACCTGCATCCATATTTCCGTCGTTTGAAAGCCGCCCCTTTTTAATTTCGCGGGTGTTCAATGAATTTTAAGGGGCTGCATTACAAGCGGCGAATTTTGCGCTACCTAGTGGACACGTTTATTAATCGAACAAAAAATGTGTAGAACTGATTTGTTGTTACACTATGTTGCAATTACTTATTAATATATATTAGATTAATGTATACAATTTTTTTATGTGTCGATGTCAAGAACTTGATGGTTCTTGGCTACGACAAAAAGTTACAAAAAGATTAAAAGTGGGAGTGAAACGTTAAAAACATCGTTAAACTATTTACGTCAGACTTTTAAACTTACATAAAGCCTACAAAAATTGCAAGTTTACGAGTAAGATATTTCATAACCTCCTATTATATAAGATTGGAATCATTTTTGTGACATTTATAGATCTACAGGAAAAAATTGTTTAAACAAATAATACCCGAACCTTTCTGACATAAACACATTAAACATTGACATACGGAATCAAACAAATTAGCATGCGTCAGTTTTGCACACGTTTTTTTCTGCGTTATCCTCGTCTCCGCAACCCGACACGAAGAAAGCGAAAGAGGCGAATTTCTGCGTGATATCGCTCGTAAAGTTCGAATAATAACGATAATTTTGAAAGCATAAACTAGCCCCGGGGTCTCGCTTTACACGCGAGTTTCATAAAACACCTTCGCAGCTGCGGACGTGCCGTCGCTAACGGTACGCCGCGCAATAATAAAATCAAAAATCGCCGCCGAAATAATCTTGTTCGCTTCTTTTCGGTGAAAAATTGCGGGACGATAACGAGCGGGGAGAAAGTCCCCTTATTTATTTTGCCGCGGCAATTTATGGCTCCCTAAAACTCACGCGCCACATTCGGACGCGTTTTTGCCTGTCCCTTTTTCGTCCCGCTTGCGTTTCCCACTTCGCCCGGCGTTGCATCCGAAAGTGGTTTTGCGTCGCGCATTTTTATCCGCGAAATTATAAACGGCGGAGGGCCGCCAGATGGCCTCGAGTCACCTTACGCACCGAGGAAATATGGCGGAAGAGTCGTGCCCGTCAGAGCCGGCGACGTGATAGATTCTGTTAGAAAGTTGCGCGCATCCTCGGGCGAGTTTGTATCTTGAATATGTTAACAATGAGACGCGCGGTTACGTTAACGCGCGATCAAAACTTTTTGCCGGGAATAATGTCGGGAAAGTTGCACGGGAAAGGGGGTCCGTTTGCGCGCGGAGATTCATCTATCAATTGCATTCAATTACTCATTTGCTGCGAGCAAATTTAGCCGATTTTTCCGGCGTTTATGGCGGGTAATTGTGCGCGATGACGGGACGATCAAACGGGACGCTTCGGGTTTTAGAGGTTTTCGAATTACGAAGCGTTCACGATAATGAAGCGTGATTTACATTTTTTCGGCGCTTGGTTCAGGTGATGGACGGTTTATTGAAAGTTCTTTATATTAGCGTAAATTGCCTCGGCCCGCGTTTAGGACGATTAAGAGTAATTAAGAGTTTTTACGGACTTTTTAAGATTGGCTCGAGATAGAATGTTTTTTAGATTAATCGGCTATTAAGGTATCGCGAATTCTTGCTCGATAACTGTCCTTGTTTATCAATCCCATGGAGCTGTGTGAGTCAAAGTTTTTGTCTTAGATTTGGTTAAATGAATTACATTCTCAACATAACCTGTAATTCAATGAATTTGATTATAAAAGAAACATAACCTCGCAATGACGGAAAATGCTATCTTTAAAACCGTATTGTTTCAATCATAATATATTTCAAAATATCTCCATTTTCTTTTTCAGATCTTAACCCTTAATTCTTAACCTTAAAATGATCCTTATCCTTGATCGAACTACATATTTTTTATTCAAGCAAAATATTCTTGTATGGTGACCCATTGCATGTACAACAATATTTATTCCGCGAAGCGGCCGCAGCGCCACCTATCAGAAATCAATTTTTCTTTAACTCGGCCAACACGACCACTCCACAAATCATAATACACCTTGGCAGGTATAAATCTTGATTATTTGTACATACACACGCACGCCTTCCCCTGCATTCGTTGTGTACCACGCTACGTTCTCCGGCACACGCGACAAGACTTTCCTATTTCCCTGTACATCTTTCTGGCTTTTCATACGCAACGGCTACCGCCCGATGCTACGAGCCACGCCGCTCCCGCACTTATTCAATCACGCCATTGCTACGCGCGGGAAACTCGAAAATGTAATATTGCCGCACTGCCCTGTAATCATACATTTTCCCCAACCCACCGCCACGCCCCCTATCTTTTATGCAAATATTTATCCCGCGTCTTTAATACCGCATTCCCGGCACTTTAATCCCCGAGCGTATTATTTTACCTCCCCCCACCCCGCGCGCCCATTTATAACCCTTTTTTCGTCGCGCCAAGTGGCTGACACGAACCCGGTACACTCCCTGTCACGTTTGAGCGGTTAATTGCCCACGAACGGAGTATTCGCACGACCCGATCGGAGAAAATGGAGGCGCGTACAAGTCCGCGACGACCGACAGAGGGCGTTGCCGGTCGTTTCTCGTTATCTGCGATCGGCAGTGCGCCCTCGCGGCGGCGTACGCAACGACGGTTCGGGTTTTTTAGGTTAGGAACTTGCGCCGATTCAGCATAATGACGGCGCGGACAACACCGGCATGGAAATGTGGCTCTCGAATTAAAGAAATTGCGCGACGTCCGGGCGACTTCAAAGAAAGTAATTATGAAGAGTGCGTTTTTGCCGATAGCGTTCCTTCAAGATTGGGTCTGAAAGACCGCGAGGTGGCGTGTACTTGGACGACAGCGACTTGGGTGGGCTTTGTTGAGCTCGGGGGAAAGTGGTTATGAAAAATGGCAACGATTTCGTATGGATATATGTAGGAGTTAGAGATGGAGCCACTAGGACTTGCTGAATGGTGAGGTGCGAAACTTGGAGCCATCAGGTCTGGTCGTTTCTTGCAGTGGAACCTTCATGCTGATAGTTATTATCTCGCTAATTGTTGTTTTCCTGAGTAATATCATTATTCTCTTTACTACCTTCAGGAACCCTTATAATCCAAATGGACAAGATGTAAAGGATTCAAGGAGATCTTACCTGGAGGATTTTAAACTGATTGTCTTAGTCTATTGACAAGTCTGAGATTTATGAGATAGGTGCACTAGTTTCGCCAGATTCGTTGGTTTCATAAATCACCATTAGGTTCTTTCTGATGTACACCACCTCATCCAGTTTCAATCTAGAACCTTTTCTTAATTATTTGCTTAATAATACCGAAGAAGATCGTTGATTTTAAGAAGCAGAACGCTGAATGAGCGATCCATTAATTAACCTTAAAATCTTACAAGTTAGGAGTATCTATCTTTCAGCTTGTGATTTCGATGTTGCGACATATCCAATCTTTTCTCTAACTGAATACGTCAACAGTGCGCAAATCAACGGATTATTCACTCTAATTTAAATAATACAATTCTGTCGCGTACCACAGTAGACCGTATAATTTTTTAAACCCAGTCACCACCCTCGCATAACCACAATATAATCCCCACAACGCGAACAAAACCATAGCCTCCTCTCCCCTCATTAATTCCCTTCCATCTGCACCACAATGGACAGATATAATTACGACTGTGTTGAAAACGCCCCCGCTTCTTCTTCTGACAAAAAGGATATTGTCCCGGCTCCGTCCACAGTGTGACTCAAAAATTGCGATTCAGCGACACCGATGGCTCAGGGTCAGCCTCGGGGTTGTCGATCGCGGATCTTTGTCCCTTTGTCCCCGACGATTACGCTCGAGGACTCTCGACGGGCCTCGGGGGCAGCGTACCCTCGACCTCGAGGAATCCGCCGAAGCGCCATCAATAACGCGGATCCATTTTTCGGAAGAAAGCCCGGGCGGTCGTATTATCTTGGCAAATCGACTCGGTGACGTGGTTACGGGCTGCGTCCCTTCGCAGACTCATAAAGGACGCTCCACTATTCATATCCGATTTGAGGGCTCTCGTCGGGACGTGTGGAGCAGCGACTTTCGAGAGCGACGGAATCATTCCGGGCCCCCTTTTCTCGGTAATTGCTTCGGTCATCGATCGCGGGGCGCCTTTTATCGGACGCTGCCCCGGGTGCTGCATATTGCATTAGCCTACGGTAGACTGGTGGGTTCTGGAGTCTGGCCCTCGGGGTGGCTCTTTGTATTTAAGAAACCGAGGACGTGTTATCGGATTCGGGGGATGGGATGAGTCAGCGGGGTAGTTCGACGGGTAATAAGATTCGGAGATAAATGTTGGGGTGGCTCGCGTCTCCGGGGATGGCGTTGAGGTTAGGTTAGGTGATGGATGGTCGCTGAAATTGGCGACCGACGGGTTACGCGACTGTCGAATTCTTGGGGACCTCGTCATATTTCGCCACCGACGGCCAAAGAAACGACGCAAAAGAAATTTCAGCGGAAGATAGGTCATAGAGGGCGCTAGCTAGGTCCTAGAGGGCGCTAGCTAGGTCCTAGAGGGCGCCGCGATCGCCCTAATTAACGGTCGGATTAATGAAGATCCGCTTGTCGCCGAAACACGGAAACACAATAACTCGGCAGACCAAGTTTTATAATTACTTTTCCCGTCGAGCGACTCGGGCCGAAGTCGAGCGGCCCGCGCAATTACGAATTTGAGCGGCTCAAAAAGCGCGCCCCCTGGCGGAACCGCCCCGTCGACGGGCAACTTTAAATTGGCCTCGCCCATTGATAGCCGGCCCGATCAATCCATTACGCCGAACGAGTGCTCGCGATTTATCGCGCGAGTTGGCCGCAACATCTGACTGGCGCTGACTGCGCGCCGCCCGAAACTCGTTCGGAAATCGCGCGAGCGCCCTCGCATCTCGGATTACGGCGCAATTTTTCGGACGACGTCAATGCCCGAGCGATGCTCTCGAGATCTCATTACGGATATATCCGGCTTTCGTGTACAGGCATTAACGTACAATTAACCTGTCAGTGACTTATCGCGCGTGTGTTGCGAGATTGGCCTGCGTTCTAGGGAGGCCGCTACGCACGCTCATTATCGCAATCGAGCGGGAGTGGTTATTATTGCGCTCGCGCACTTTTCGAGCGGAATTCGCGGGATCGGGTGTGCTGGATTTCGGCAATTAAAACGGGTTTGGAATTATTTGCCTTCGCGAGGCTCAGGGGTTCTTTAGGTTTGGCAGGTGGAATGTCTGAAATCCACATTTTGATAAAGTGATGAAACGAGGGTAAAATGAATCTTCCTGGTGAAGAGTGAATTAATTTAGAAACTGAACTTAAAGAAAAATGAAAAAATTGTTTATCTATAAGACTGTTTTCCCATGTATTTAAAAGTCTGAAACGAAAACTAGCCTAGATAAAAAAGTTTGCACCTACTCTGACAATAAAAACTGGCTTGGAACCATAAATGGAATTTGACTCTGGAAACCATTGTGAAACCTAGCTTGGTTGAAATGTCCATCCACTATTCCTAGATAGGTTCCATGGTTGGAATTCCTAGATGGGTTCCATAAATTTCCAATCATGGAACCTATCTAGGAATAATGGATGTATAATTGAACCATGCTTGGTTCCACTATGATTTCCAGAATCCAATTCCATGTATGGTTCCAAGCCAGTATTTTTTTGTTAGGGTAGTCACTTATACTGGTCATAGTACTTTCTCCCTAGAGGTTAATATTGAATGAAAACTAAGATCTATAATCATTCAATAGGTGATAACTTAATTAGTCACCATTACCATTCAGTTGGTAACTACAAACATCCTGTTGGTAGTTACCACACAAAATTTTATAATTCCTATTCCTAACTGGAACAGTTACAAAAACTGTAATTGTACCAGTATTCTTAGCGTTTATCCGATTTCATGAAATGTAACATTCTCCAAATCACAGGTCTGACTATCATATAACCTAACCCTTTTTCTTGTCTCTTCCAGGTGAGTTCTCCGACTGATCTCAAATCCAAAATTCCAAGCACGCGGCTCGGGTACGTCAAAAATTCTCTCAACCATTGTTCAGCTTCCGAAACAATTTTCGCAAAGGAAACCTCGCCATCAAATTAGCGATCCCCTATCCAGTCTGCGGATTAACGTTGAATGACACGTACCGGTATGCGATTACGTCTCGCGCTCACCATTAGGCAGATGCACCGCGTGAAACGCTCTCGACGCCGATCCGGAATTCGGCCTGACAGAACGACTAGCGTGCGTCGGATGTCGCTGATTATCTTATCCGAGACTCGAATTCGGGCTCACGAATTCCCATGAATCACGGTTAGGTATCTAATAACGCGCAACCCCTGACATAAACAGTCGTCCGTGCAGCTTGCACTGCGACGTCACGTGCGCGAGTTACACGACGTCGGCGTCGCTCGTAAAACCGCGGCGAACGATTTTTTCGAAATTATGACCGCGGCGAATGTGCTGGCGCCACGTCGGTAAATTATTTAGTCGGCTAATTCCTCGTACAACGAACTTTTCCCGACAAACGGGAAAATGTGCGCGTACACTGAAAACAACCAATAAACTAACGGACAAAAATATGGTCGAACCAGTAGGAAGTCGAAATTTGGAAAGTGATCCCAGAGCGATGAATTCCTCACAGTTTCATACGGAAATAGTATTTTATTTTTTTCATAGTCAAATGATGATAATTAATAAAAGTTTCGGTAAAAAACGCGAAAAAAAACTAATTTAACTATTAAAGTCTACTAGTGCTACTCCTACTAATAGAAGTACTCCCATAAAAAGTTATTATGCATTTTGCTTTCTAGCAATCGACAACTAAAAACGAAGATACTTTAATCTGGTGTGAATTTTCACACTTTTTTAACACCAAATTTTTAACGAATTTGCGTTAACTCGAAAAATCTGTCCTGACAGATTTTCCTCCGCTGTCCCGGGTCGCATTAGCGATGCGACGGGATTCCGCAGGCAAAAATGCCCGGGCATTGACGCCGTAACAACGCCGTGGCTTAGCACGTGTATTGCGCCGGTGTCTCTCAATCGCACTCAACGAGATAGCGCCAGCTGCGCGCGACGCCGCTCTAAGTACAGATTCGGGCTCGACGACAACTTTTGCCATTGCGTCGATCTGCTTGGATTTAATAAAAGCTCCCCGGCAGACTGCTGTGCGCCGTTCGCCCGGGCGAAATCGCTCGCGAATGTTGCTCCTTACGTCACGCGATGAAAAGATAACGGAAACCGGGCAAATTGCATTGGAGCACCGCGGGCCATAGCACACGGAATTTGGATACCAAGTCGGAAGGGACGATCGCGGTAATTTTCAGCTAACTCGGTATAAAAAAAGCGTATAATAAGAGGAACTTCGATTGGGAATGGATTGGTTCTGATCGCTTTTCGATCTCAAATCGGTCGATGTTGTGGAAAAACGGTCCCACTGCAATTTTTATTCGGATTTGTTAATTTTGTTACTTTTCTTAGTTTCGTTAGTTTTGTTAGTTTCGTTAGTTTACTTAGTTTGGTTAATTTACTTAGTTTCGTTAGTTTTGTTAGTTTTGTTAGTTTACTTAGTTTTGTTAGTTTTGTTAGTTTACTTAATTTTGTTAGTTTTATTAGTTTCGTTAGATTTGTTAGTTTTGTTAGTTTCGTTAGATTTGTTAGTTTTCTTAGTTTTCTTAGTTTCGCTAGTTTTCTTAGTTTCGTTAGTTTCGTTAGTTTTAGTTTTGTTAGTTTACTTAGTTTTGCTAGTTTCGTCAGTTTTGTTAGTTTCGTTAGTTTCGTTAGTTCAGGACCGAATCGCACCCGATTTTGATCGCTTTTCGATCGTAAATCGGTTGACATGGGTAAAAGACCATCCCATTTCGGTCTCTTTCTGAATCGGTTTTCAATTTGCCGCGGCAGATTCCGCGGAAAACGCGGCGCCACGTGAAAGGTTACTTCTTATCGTTGGCGCGCCGGACGAATCAGCCGCTGTCGATCGCACTCACGTGCCCCGTCACGGCGAAATCCCGGTAATTCAGCGAAATAATGAAACACGAAGTAGATAGCGGCTTTCGCAACAATTTGACACATAAATGTCCGCAGCCGTGAACGTCACGGTGCCGGCACCTATCTTCCGGTCGCCGTCATTATCTTCCCACGTGCTGGCCCGGCGAAGAAACGAGTGGATCGAACGAGCCGCGCGATCGCGCGTGAAAATAACGAGCCCGACGGCGCGGACGGTTCTTGCATAAGCGCGATTGGCGGCCGCCGGGTCCCTGGGCCCGAGACAAATATCCTAATTGCGAGAAATGAGGCGCGGTAGTGGTTTTGATCGATGAATTCTGCATTGCATTTAGTTGTTGATTGAAAAGCCGTGTTTTTTTATTGGAAATTTCAACTTGAGATTTCCAACAATTAAATTAGACGTAGAAGACTAGAACCGTATAGGATGATAGTATTCTAGAATTGTCTACTAGGCTTGTCTATGGAACCCTTTTTGAACATTTATTGTATAACAAGGGAATGGAAATCTTCTGGATTTCCATTGGAGAGAAATGGAACTGAATGCAAATTTCGAGATTGGATAGATAGACTGAAGATGTATGAAGTCGAAGAGAGGATCTTGGATGCCTAATTGAAGATGAGAAATCCACATAGGAATTGGATAATGTGTTATACCTGAAGAATTCGTTCTTGAAACTTGAAAAGGCAGTCTGAATTTAGCTGTGGAAATGTTAATTATGACACTGGAAGATGTACACTCGTAACAAGCCTGTTTGGAAACCATCAACAATCCTTCGGACAACACCGCCCTTCATCAAATGCCACCTCCGGCCGACCCTCATCTAATCACCCACCGAATATCAAACGGTTCGCTCAGACGATGACAACCGGACGTCGTTTGCCAAAGCAAAGCAGTGGCTGAAGATATGGCTTTGCGTAGGAAGCCTCCAGAAAATTGTCTCTTAGTGTTGCATACGCGCCCAAGGCTACCGCAATAATGAAATTCTGTCCCAGACTCGGTTTGCTTTAAGTTACTTCACCTTTACTCCGTCCTGTCGTTAACTCAAAATCGTTATCCAAACCATGATCTAAGACATTTGAAATTCTGTCATATCGTCTCCTAACTTTTTGAAAAATAGATCAAATTAGACTTATTCGTCAGGCCTAATCATCAGGATTAGACCCAATTTCGACTAAGTTACTTTTAGATAGACTATTGTACACTAATGTAGATGGTTATTTAAAAGCAAATTTCACTAGCAACATTGTTTGCTAGTGAAATTAGGCAATTTCAGAGCAATTTCCAAGTTGATTTGAACGCAGAGCTAATAGCAAGCAAACAATTTAAATTGCTCTAATGATCTAACGGTTCCCCTACCATTTTCAACATCAGATCTAATAGGTTCTAAGTCCATTCGATCAAATTCTTCAAATGCGATTTTAATCAAACCATCATTCTAATCGACCAGAAAACTGCCAACTCTGCCCATCAAAGTCAAACACCGAATCAATCAAAGTAGTATTTCTTTCAGAAAAAAACCCAGCGTCGACTGAACACTCGTCCAACTAACTTCTGAAACTTCCGACCGAACTTCTGACATAAAGCTAGGCCCGTCGGAAAAAGTGACCTCACCTTCGACCCAGATACCTGAATAATACATTGTCCCCGAAGTTCCATGCATTTCGCAAATCTCCCGCTCGGCCTCCACGCGAGTCCGATTATTCGTTACGCAGCCCATTACAACAGGTATTGTCCGCGCTGATACGCCTCCCAACCTTATCATCACTTGTTCGGCAACTAGCAAACAATGGCATTGTGAACCTGAATAATGGCGCGGCTATCTCGCACTTTTGATAACTCGACGGAACTCGCCGGCGCGAAACAAAAATCGTCTTTCAATTGCCAGCGGGCCGAAAAAAGCCGCCCCCGGCGGATCGATCGTGACATTGACCGGCGGCCCGTCCGGGAACAATCGCCCCGGGCCAATAACTCAGTCCGAATTTGTTTCGCGCGCAACTTTACGGCCGGCTTAAATTGGCCGTTTCCTTCCTCCCGGCCGGCAGCCCGGATTTGCCGCCGATCTCGCATTGGCCGCGCGAATATTGATGGACGGCGCGCGGGAGAAAAAAGCGGCCACCAGGGGGATACTTTAATTCCGAGAGATTGTCGCGTCGGAATACCGCCTAGGTCGTGTTTAAATCACAGCCTGGCGGAACACTGGTCGTCGCGACGCGGGCGCCCTCTGCATTTCGTCAATTTTGCGGTTTCGGTCGCGATGAAAAATTCGTTTTAGGAAGTTGGTTTAGGGATTCCAAGATGGCAAATTGAACGAATCCTAAGAAAAAAAGTTTTTTAAAGGTTTTTTAAAGGTTTTTTAAAGGTTTTTTAAAGGTTTTTTAAAGGTTTTAGAC
This sequence comes from Ceratoteleas bidentatus, assembly GCA_022817645.1. Classification (NCBI taxonomy): domain Eukaryota; kingdom Metazoa; phylum Arthropoda; class Insecta; order Hymenoptera; family Scelionidae; genus Ceratoteleas; species Ceratoteleas bidentatus. The sequence goes on from JABFPB010000333.1 coordinate 41,597, forward strand.
GTTCGCAGAATGTTTATTGGACATTAATAGTTAGATATACCTTAATAAAACGTTTTAAGGTCTGTGTTCCATTAAGAAATCGATTCTAGTATCAAAATGTGGTAATGTATTTTGTTATTTAATTGACTAAATATATGTATAGATTCGTCAGCATTTCAGAATTGTGCATTCAAAAATTTTTTTCGTAACTAATTAAAAAATTGTTTGCTATGTATGCAGTAATATATACCTTTAATCAATACATTGATATATCCCTTACAAAGTCGGAAATTTAAGTCTGAAAAAATTGTCTGAAAAGCCCCAATTTAGACACTTTTTCATACATTTTCAGAGCACTTCAGATTATTTCAGACAGTTTAAGATAACTGCTTCTAAAAGTCTGAAACAATATCAAAAGCGGAACCTTTTAGACTATTTTAACAGATTTTCACTTTTCAAACTTTTTGAAAAATGTTTCATTTCTACCAGCATACCGGGAATATATTAATGATTAATTATTATATTTATTTTTCTGGTTTTAAATCATTATTAGAGGAATGAAATTATTTATAATAAATATGAGAATGTTAACATAGTATAACAGAACATAGCACCACAAAAATACATTGTCATTCATTTCATTCTCATTTGCATTTTGATGTGTTTCTTATGTTCATCAGTGCTGATTGAGATTATCCAATGTGTCTGCTATCCAATGAGATTTGTACATCATCAAGTTTCAATCGATAATGTCGAGTGCTTACATCGACATTTTTCAAATTTCTTTTACGCTTTGCACTTCCATCGAGTTTCTATTTTATCAGATTAGTCCCAAATCAACATCAAATAGTTTCAACGCCATACTTATTACACTATAAAAAATATTGTAAACTATTGTAAATCAGATAAAATTCTGCCATTATTCTAAACTGAAGTTATCAATACAACCCTAAAAAAATTAGTCTTAAATTTCAATAAAATTTTCTGGAAGCTAAATTTTATATGTATAACATTACACTAAAAATTACACTAAAACATTACACTAACCACTGCAATATTAAACAAAATACCATAAAATTTCCAGCAACGTTACACAATTACCGTGTAACTACACTGTAAAAAAAATAGTGCAGTTTTCAAGCATATTTACTTTAATTCAGTTGCAAGTAAATATGCTTGAATTTC
>JABFPB010000334.1:0-42755 GCA_022817645.1 Ceratoteleas bidentatus
CCCAGACATGGATCTCGTGTGGAAAATTTTCCCGATAAGGGCCACATCGATTCCATGCGTGACGTACCCGATCACAGCCCCATCAATTTTGTACAATTTCTACTAGGGACATTGTAACTGAATTTCCTAAACACTTTATTCGTTGAAGTAAAAGGTCTACATTGTCAAATGATTTCATTACCGAATTATACTCATTTTGTTTCGAATTATTTTTTTGAAATTTTGATATTATTTTTTGACTGATTTTTGTTGCGGAACGATTCTGAGTTTATCCCGAAAGTTTCCCGCAGGTGCGGAAAGGTTTGCGATTCGTGTGGAATGGTTGCAAAACGATTTTGGGTCGATGCGGAAAGTTTTTCGCATCACTGAATAGTTGCGAAACAATTTTGGTGGTTTTAGAATGGTTCGCTTATACAATGAACGATATAAGCGGAAGTAAAAGTGTCATTTTGTAGCGTAAGGCCGTTTTTCGGACTGAACAACAAAAAGAAGATGTATGCCCAGAATCAAATTTATTTTCAAGTATCGATATCTTTGAAACGAATACTCCATTTTGGATGCATTTCTGGGTCAAAAAGTGCCTGTTTGTTCGATTATCAGTCCCTTTTTATGCCGGATTGGAGATTTATTCACCAGAAACAAGAGACCGCATTGCTTTTGGCATTTACATTCTTTGTACGTGGCCAGAGAGAGTACCGTATGTCTTGATTAATATTGTATTTCCCTTTTATCGTAAAAAGTTGCAATGGCAGGAAATCCCAATAGAGGAAAAAAGCTTTAAGCTTAAGTTAGCAAAAACGAGATGGTTCTCCTAAATTTAAAATATTTTTCGAATTTTTGCTGCTTTTCCCATTGTTTTCTACTTTGTTACTCAGAATTTTTATTTCAATTACATAATGGTGCATTGTAATTAATTCATCACTGTATCCAGACTCCTGAAGCGTTCCACACAACCCAAACTTCTGCCCAGATTTCAAACAAGTTTCCTCCAATTTCCAACACAGAACAGTTATACATTCAAATTATATTAATTCACTATTTACTCCTCATGTTGAATTACGACACCCATAAAAATAATTATCTCGCTCTATTATTGAAGTATTACTTCTTGTTTAAAGGAGCATGAAACAATGTCTTAAGTCAACATTCAAACTCTCAAAATAATTTTTATGAAGATCTTTACATTTTTTTATCTTTAGAGAAAACCTCGCATAGTTAACTAAAATACATGGGAGGTATAGAATGACTGTTGAAAAGACATGCGAGGGGCCGCGGTTTCGCCTCGGTTAGCCGTGCGAGGTTCGAGTTTACTTCATACTATAGTGATGTAGTAATCAGACTGCGGTTGATTGAACCAAACTTTGTTTGTTTGTGTATATGATTCCTGCATATATTTACCACAATTGTATTACTATTGACCGTTAATATAGTTCGATCGATGCAGATTCTAGTAAAAAAAATTAAACAAACCACCAACCATTTATGTAGAATAAATATAAATAAAAAGTAAGAAGAAATATCCTAAAGTAGATTTTCTTAACTTATTTTTATATGAACTATCAATAAAATTACTTTTCTCCATGTGGTTAGTCAGTTTTTGTAAAATGTTCACACAGATTTCTTCTTGAATCAAATTGAATCAAACTACTTTTTTCCTCAAACCATTCTTTTCAAACTAGAGTGAACTTACTTTGTTGTAATAGCATGGATATCTGCTCTGCGCAGTCTGATTGTCGCCGTCGTGTCCGTGAGTGATCAAAAAGTCACGGCATTCCCCTCGTAACGTGTTGACGCAACCCTCCAAATTTATGTACAGGCGGGACGTATTGTAAATGGTGAGTGTCCGCTGATCTGGCATATACGCGTGTGTGGGATCCACTGGGCGCACCAAGCTCTTCTCGTAAATGCTAAGAAACGTCGTGAAGTTGATCGCTGGCTGCGGTATCGTCGCCTCCGACAAAAGCGTACCATTCACGCAATCTTCTGTCCTAAAACAGGACGTATAGTGTAGAACATTTCGGACCCGAATTGCGTACGATTTTTTATCATGGCGAGAGACCCATTTGGAGGAAGACTTTTACTCGAACCGAATCCTACATTTCGTGCCTCTGGCTGGACTTATTTATTATCCACCGTGAAAAGAAATATCAGCATTGCGAGCAGATGATAAATGGCGATGACTCTGGGAAAGTCAGCTATGAGAGGATTATATTATTTTTGGATGGTGGCAAATTTCTGACAGAAAGACGTTGATGAAAGTTAGAAAAAAATGAAAAATTATGTTTTATTTTGGATCAACAACCGAGTGAAAAAGAAGTCCGTAAAATAAAGTTTGAAAATCTCCGATAGTCCAAATTTTAAGAGTTTATTAAAGATTTTATAAGAATTATATTTTCTTCAAATTATAAAAAATATCTATATAATTATATTATTAAATTACATTCAGAATCTTTCAGATATTACATTTTCTGCGAAATATATTTTCATAAAAAATGTATATTATCTCATTGTCTCATCCAAACTTCGAACTCATCGTAAAAACAGCGACCATTGCGTCTCCCCTGAGTTACAGCTTCTTCCACTCAGTTGTCTTAGTATATGTTTCATTAATTCTGACCCATTTCTTTATCGCACATTCACCCAGCGAATTTCATTTATTCCGACTGTCAAGTGTCCGTAAGTTTGTTCGCAAAGAGTTTCGGTAATCGAGCTCTATTCATCATCCGTCGCAAACATTTACCTACGTGGGAAATTCGCATTATGGTACGAATTCGATTGATCATACGCAAGCAGTAATGTCGAATGTACACTTACATAACGCAGACCAATCCCTTTTCACTGGCATATCGATTTCCACTCAACTCTTTTTCCGGTTCGAGGCATTTTCGAATTGTTCTTGACAAATGCTCGCAGATAATCAAAGACGATAGACTGTAACCGAGTCGACACGCAAGTCTTTTCTCGCAAGCCGCCATAATACATCGATTGGAATAACGACCTTCCAGGATATTGGATTTTGTCACGATTTCGCCGAGATTCTTGCGTCCCGCATTTCCCCTTTTCTTTTCTCGGGGGCTCCGTCCCCTACCCCCCGTTAAAAAATTAACCAGAAAATTAACGTAATCATTTTTTTCAGTGAAACATGTGTCCTTTGGAAAAAATATTAATAAAATTATTATTTCTCCAATTTTTTACTAACTTTGAAAATGATGAGTTTAACTTTGAATAAAAGTAACTACATTTTTTTTACTGGATGATATGTGCAAATTTACTGTACCACGAAAGAAGTTCTTAGTTCTTAAACTAAACGTTTACTAAACATCCTTATTCGTAAAAAGTCAACAAATTTAGTCAAATGCATAAAAACACTTAATAATACCAAATATATTTATTCTTACTTCTTTGAAAAAAATTACCACAAGCTGACCACAATTTCTTGCCCATTAAAAATTCATCAGAAGTTCGCCTCGAGCATCAACTTTGAATTTCTCCCTCACTTTTTGACGTGGACTTCGTTGATTGACGCATTTTTAACAAAATATTCGCTGAATGAAAGTTCGCGCCCTCCGTCGAGTTATTGAACCGCCGAGCCCGTCGAAGTGCGAAAATATTTGGACCATGCACGAATAACAGAGTCGACCGAACACACGGAAAACAATTTTCCTTCGGACAAAATTGGATTACGTTTCCATTACTCGGCCAAATGAATTAGCATTGCGAAAAAGGTCGATCGCCGGCTTCATTAACGGTGTTCCCATTTTTAATGACGCGCCATTATTGACCGGCCCTTTGCATTACTCGGGGCAATAAATGTTTGATTAAAGATCGTCCTAAGTAACGAAACGAAAAACGGAAAAGGGAACGAGGTAAATCAAACAACGAAAGTCGCGCTTACGTAATATTAGATACCAGCTTTTTTGCCCGATTGATAATTTACCTTGGCAAACAGAGTAATTTCGCGCACGATAATTAACTCGACATAATTAACTCTTTCCGACAACACGTGACGAATCGCGAGACAATGGGAAACAATTGAACGGGAACAATGAACCATGAAGTTTTCGTAAATAATGGTAAATGGCTCGTGAGATGCCCGTTTATTATGTGAATTCAACGGCAGATAACGTACGTGAACTAATTCAAGTGATTTAGGAAAACGGTCCGTAATATAATATACGCGATATGTTTCGGCTCCGCCCAACTGTTTCACGAGCTTTTTTCGAATCAACCGAAATATCATTCCCAGTTTATACGCGACTGTCGGATTCATTTGCTGTCGCGCGAAGTCAATACGCGATTAATTCCGATTTCGACGCGTGTAACGCAACAAACTCATTTACATGATTGAGTTCATTACAGTGCAAACCAAAATAACAAATTCACTATATATACTCTTAATGAATAGCGGAAAAAGTGGTAATGAAAGTATTTTTATGCTAATGAAAAACTTTGAAGATATACTTTGCAATATAATATTATAATCTGTAACTACAAGCAAATTATACAGTAATCTCAAATATTAAGAAATTATGTTTTACGAAAACCAAAATTGATATGGCAAATATTTCAGTATTTGAAGTATAACAATTTTCTCAACTAGAAATTGTCAGAAGTAATACTGGAAACTTTTCTCGATACAATTGTACAACATCCATACGGAAATTTCACATATTTAAACTTACATGGAATTCATAAACTGAATTACAACATGTTAGACGTGATTATAACTTCGAAAATTATTCAATTTTCGAAACAAATTTTATTTTTTATCTGCATGTCCAACGTTTTTAATTCTACATTTACTGCTGTCTCACAATTGCATTTCCGTTTGACTCATAATATTGTAAAATAATTTGTTTCTCGGAAGAAGTGTACAAACTATTGAAAATACTACCTGTTGTGCCAAACAGTACGTAATCTTCGACACTCGATATACAGTGTAGCTCGAAACTATCGATAGCGAACTACTTTTATCGTTCTCGATCAATACGCGTCAGAACCAACGAATGATAACTCGACATCGAATTGGAGATCTGATCACGCTAAAGGCATTGACTCCAAAGTGCCGATGTACATACGTAAAAATAGCCCGTCGTTAATCAATAGACAGTTGCAAGGAAACTTTCTGCTTGCTGGTTTGCCCTAAAAGTCACTTACACGCGACATGTCAACATCGTTGAGATCGATAATTTTCACATCTCGCGGCTCTTAATGAATACTGCATTGCCTCGTCGTAAAACGCGTCACCGTTTTCCGAGTGCAAAAATGGAATGGAACCTGCGTTAATTAATTTATTAACCGGGATGTTCTATTTCTGGCAGTTTTTCATTCCAGGCAGAATAAATGGAATAAAGTCAGATGGACGAAGTTTACCGAAGTTTCGTGTCCTATAAGCCAGAGTGTTATGAAAACACACGTTTCTGATGGGGGGACCCAGACACGAAAAAAGTGATCCCACCCGGGAGACCCGAAATTACCTTTGCGAGATAGTATCCTATATTTCTGACAATACATTAAGACGTGACCGACAAACTGTCGGAGTCGACCGGAAAATCGAAGATTTGCCTCGACTGAGAACTGACGTCTCAATTAATCTTCCGTCACCGGTTCTGAAAGTGATAAGCACGTGGAGCTGGTATTTAACTTGCCATTAAAGGTCGAAGCCATTCATTTTCGCGATCAAATCTTACAATTACAATTCCCAATTTCAGTTACAAATATTTTGACAATCGAAATTTCACCCATTAACCTTTCTCGATTCTCTGCAGATGCAATCAAACCATAGATATCACATTGACATAATTAGTTTGCTCTGTCTAATGAGAATTGCCTGATATCAAACGAACCTTCTCTGCGAACGCGAACCACCGTAACCTCGGTTATGACAATTCCCGCTGGATATGATGCTCTTAAAGAGCTCCCATCACATGCATTCCAGCAGTAAAATCGCAACCAACAATTTCATGAGGAAAGGGCCATTAAAAGATCGGGTCTAATCGCAAATTTGAGATACAGCAATTTCCAGCATTCAAACGGAAACCCATCCAAAATGCACACAATTTACGACCAGAAAAGTGGAGCGATGAAAGATTAAAGAATAGCCTTTACCTAATGTTACTTCCTTCGTAAACAACGGCGAAGCAGCTGGTCATAATGGCGTCACTCGAATTGGCCCATATTTGGTGCGGATTAGGCAGTCTGGTGCCAGGCAAATTACCGTTGGCTTTATTGAGAACCATAGCACGCGAGCACGTCGCGGTGATGATATTATCGGCTTCCATCAGGTACACATTAACCCCTGTCGTCGGTATCGGCGTACAGTAGCGGTCGCAAGTGAAAGGCTTTTTAATTTTAGTGCAGCGAGTGTTTTCGCACTCGAAAAATCCGTTCAGCTTCATGTTGTCCTTCTCGGTGTCGAGCACGATGCCGTCCGCCTTGTGGTGGCACAGCATCAGCTCGCTCATATTCGAACAGTGGCCCAAGCTGCAGTTGAACACGCCGTGTAATGCGCTGCATTCGCTCCCGTTGTTGCAGTTAAATCGCTTTAATGAACCCATATTCACCTAAAGACACGTAAACCGCATGAATTTTTCATCGCAATTGACGTTTTCTATAATCACCGCGGAAAAGTCATGGAAGGTGTTCCCCTTTAAGAGATCGTTTTTAAACGCCACAGAGAAAAATATTCTATTGAATTCCTAGAATCGCAGTGAATAGAAGTAAATTTTTAGTCAAGATCTAGGAAAACTTACTGTATGTCTTGATTGGTATGGTAATTAATAGTGTAAATGTTAATTACACTGAAAAAACGTTGGAGCTTGACAAGCGCCATCAACAGTGGGTTGACAAGCTCCAACACGTGGAGGAAGGTTATATGGAGCCCCTACTCCATTCGATGGGGCCTGTCAAACTCCAACTTGGAGCTCTGAGCGCTCCAAATATCAATTCAAATTTGCGGCGTTGCCAAACTTTGATGTAACAAATCAGTGCATGCCGTTGAATTTGGAGTGAACATTACTGATAAAGATCAAAATTTGTTTCATCACCCGGTGCAATTTGTAACATAACAAACTTCTGAAAAATAAAGTAGAAATGTCGACAATAATTAGTGGAAAAATAAAATTATTGCACTCTTAGACATTTTCAGCTTCATCTAAGAGTCAGCTAAATTGGAAGTTAAACGTTTGATCCAAGTTGTGACCATGTTAGGGGAACATGTAAAGATGATACTATAACCTTAAAAAAGATTTACTCAAACTTTTAGAATTGCCTCAACCTGAAAATGCTTAGGTCAACCTGGTAAAATACTGGCCAAATATTGAGCTGTTCAACATTTTCCAGGTTTAATGAAGCGAACCTTTCTAAGAGTGTAAAAAAATTAATTAGTGGAAAAAATGGTTAGTGGAAAAAACGAGTGGAAAAATTGATTGGAAAAAAAGAAGTGGAAAAAGTGTCTACACCTGATGAAAATGCAATAAGCAGTGACACAGTGTTATAATTGAAAGAAAGGTTTCAAAAAGAGAAAAAGCAAATATTAAAGAATCAACAAAATTGATTCGGTAATTAAAGAGAAAAAAAATTCAACAGATTTTGCTCTCTTCAATTTATTTCTCTTGAACTAGCTAGTCGATTTTGTTCAGTTTTTGTCCAATAACTCGTTGTAAACCTATTACATACATTGTTGTCATCAAATACTGATATTTTCCTCACACGTGAGGAAAAACACTGTATTTCACATGTGGGAGAAGTAAAATGCTCCTCTCACTCCTTGTCTAATTGGCCACTCGCTTTGCTAATCACACACTCGTCACAGAAGCATTTTACTTCTCCCACTTGTAGAGTAATATACTATTATTTTAGTTCACACTCCAACCTTCTTAAATGTATCATATCTTTTAGTTGCAAAAAGATGCTTTGTACATTTGTCCGCAGAACCTTTCTAGCAATGATAATCACCTTTGGTTAAACATTTTAATACAGAAATAATGTAACAAAATTTTATGGAGCGTAATTTATTTATGTCCGAAATTGGATTTAATCTTGATCTTAATCAGTAAGGTTCACTCGAAATTGATATTATACATGCATTGATTTCTTACTACAGAATTCGCAGAGTACCAACTCCGAAGTTAGCGCTCTGCAAATGCCAACTTGGGGTTAACCTTATAAGGTTAACCCCACGTGGAGTATACTCCACGTGTTGGAGCTTGTCAACCCACGGTTGTTGGCGCATGTCAAGCTCCAACGTTTTTTCACTGTAAGAATATCTGAAAGCGTTACGGTGACATTAGAAATTCTCGAAATACGACGAACTAAACAATAAATTCCAAACAATGACATGGTATTACTACATGGTAAAATTAGTTTTTTTACACATTTTTACACTTGTTTTACACACACAGAAATAGTCATACGTTTATGCTTTAATGAAACTATAAACTTTATGGTATACAAAAAGTTTAAACTAGTTTTCGATAAAATAAAACTCCTGGTTTGCAAAATTTGTCGACATTTTTTGCCAAAAGTAATCTTTAAAATCTCCGATAAATTGTTTCAGAAGTACACAGTTTCGCCACGTTCGATTATTTAAAAATATTTTTTATGATTGTTTTTCTTTCTCTCGACATCACTCTCAGAATTTGTGAAAATTTACCATAAAAATAGAAATCGAAATATGAAATTATAGTCTTTTTCAAGCGCTATAAGTCCTCAATACTACTTGATATGGCAATTTTTACTAAATTTTATACAAGAGAAATATCATTATATCTTTTCTATAATGAGAACTTCTATGAATTGGTACGAGGTACGGTATTGTTTTTATGTTTCCTCCGATTCGTTTGTATCTCCCAGGGAATACTAATTTTGATGTCAATAACTGCAAATTCATTGATTCAATTGAAAACAGCTCGGAAACGTTCGGCCCAATTCCGCTCAGGACGTTTGAGTCGATTATTCGCTGGAACAACTGAATATTTATGAATGGATAGGTAAAATTACCTGGGGACACGCGATTAATGTCGAGTTGGTGCAGTTTTCGAAAATAACGTCTGTTCCGTTTCGTCGCACGGTGGCATGGATTTGCGGACAAAAGCCCGTGGTCTTCGTTAAACACCATTCACCGCAACTAGCCCAGGAGCAATAATTCACTAAGGTTGTATTAACCGTCTGACACATCACTGGATCTGGCTCAATTCCCGCGTGAAATGCTCTGAAATCATTTGCCGCATCGCTCGATTAATTTCGCAAAGCTCCTACGTGGGTTGATCGTCGTTCAAATTGATAGATTTTAACTTTTCTCGAAACGATGCCGAATATTCGTTCTACAAACAAATTTAATTTTTCTAACTGATTATTTGAAGATTAATAGTTAAGAATAATTGAAAGCGCAAAATTCGAAAAGAAAAAGTGAAAAATGTATTGTTTGTACACTTTTAGCCATCTCAGATGTAAAGTTTCATCTGTGTACTATATTTGACACTAAATGGATGTTTCGTAGTTTCACATTTCCGACTTCAATTTGAAAACCTATTTCTCTAAATGTCGAAAGTGCAAAACTCGAAGTAAAGTTTTTCTAAATATCACCCATTGTCTCGACAGGCGATATTTATAATAGACGAATAATTGACAAGTGCGAAAGACAATTGAGAATACACAATGATAGATGAACTATCGGTCAGGTGTACTCCATGTGTTTGACGAATTAACAATGCTCAATACGGACGTATGTTCTATAATTTATTGAACAATCAGTCTCCGTCGCATACATGATGTATACATCATTGATTCCATTGGTTGTCTTGGAAAAGAATATCGCAGACAGTTACAATTTGTCACGAATTTTACCGCAGGCACGTTGTGGTAAAACTAGCCAGAATTGTGACTGACATACTCATTCGAAAAACAAATTACAATTACAATTCGACGTTAACGTGACCACATCAAACACCGTTATTATGGTGCAATTAAAACAAACAACATTCGTCTCTTACATTTCGTCGAAATTACACTTTAATTTCCTCGATCGAACAAAAATTTAAAAAATATTATTTTTCTTTCAAAAGAAAAGAGTCTTGTTTACTAAATGTGGCTAATGATTTTTAGGCTCCAGTTTTATGCCTGAACAAAGGTAGTGTGCTTTTACTTAATCACTCAACGAAAATTAACACTTTACTCCGAAAGAACACATGCAAAGTAACCGTTACAGATTTTCATCTGCAGTTCCATTTCGTGTAATTTGTGTACCCTGGCGTGTTTCGTGGCAAACTTTCATAATTGTTTCGATCAACAAAACGGCGTATTAGTTTAACTGCGACTAATTCGTTCGCGGGACCTTTTTATTTTGTTTCTTTACCTATGAGATGGCATGTAGATCGCCACGGTCAGATACACCAAGGCCACGCAGCTAATCACTATTGTGAACTGACATAAGCAAATGCTTCCGCAAATCCGCCGATCTTGTTCGGGTATTAAGCGTGGTTTGTACTTGCGGCCCATAATGAATCGCAGCAACGACTTTCCTGCCGGCAAAGTCGATAAATGGGGATTTAATAAAAACAATAATTACTGTCGTTCGAGCGAACTTGCAATTTGCAATTTCGAAAAGCATCGGGTGTATCGTCAATGACGAATCGAGTCTCCCAAGAAAATTAACGCGCCAATCGAGGTCGCGTTTGTTTGTGCATTTCGCGGCGTCATTAATTATCCCAGTTCTTTACTTGGAGCGTTATTCGAAGTCAATAAAATTGACCGTCTCGCCACTCCTCTTCTTCTAAGCTGCTGATCAAATTACGTTAATGTACTTAGGACCGTTACGGTGCACTGTAAATCAAACGTGTAAAGTTACGTAATACTTTGTATGTTGTGTAACACAATGTATGTCAAATTCACAAAACATGCGGTGTCGCACGAAAACTGTCATTCCAAAGTTAACGAGGTTTTGAATAAAAACTTTCGGATAGCTTAACGCTTCTGAAAGTGACATACAAAGTAGCTACGGTTTTCCGAAGCTCGAGCGAAATTAACAATTTCAGTTCGCTAACTGCAACCGTGCACGATCTTATGCAACTTTGCAGCACTTTACATATTCCCCGCGCGTTAGCAAACAACTCGCGACACAACTCCTATCCCGAATTTGCCATCGCAATTGAATTACAAAAGTGTCCGTAAAATGCAATTATTCCGCGCGGCGCCGTGATTGCGCTTCCGCTCGGCACGCGTTACGGAAAGTTGCTCGATCAACAAGTGCATTCAATTTCCGAACAATAACGCCTGCCAGGCGGCACTCGATTTCGCGAACGCGGCGAAAAAAACGGCCAATCCCCTCGACGCTAATCCCACACCAAATACCCCATCCGCAGAATTAAACTTCGAAACCCAAATCCGCCGAACGAATTGCAAACTGTTCCACTCAGACATTCCTCTGAGAATATTTTGAATCTTGGAATTCGTTGGGACTTGCGAAGTAATGCAGGTGGATTTAAAAACGCGAATTCGACCGCAATTTGCTGGCATTACCCGAACGAACGAACGGATCGAACTGGCGCGGCGTCTGACCGAACTCCGAGCGCGATCACTTCAAACTCCGGCCGTGACACTCGCCCGCGGTCGCACTTTCGTCCATGGCTCGCGAGCCATCCGAGCGTTAAGTCTCGGGCATCGGGGCGCCGCGAGGCCTTGATCGAGGCGAGGTTCGCGAGGCACCGACTGCGGCTGTCAACTGGCTCGGAAACACGAGTTCCCGTCGCGTATATACGCGTTGTCACGTAACGCAACAACTCCCATCGCCCGCGGAGCTTGCGCCCTGCGTCCGCCGAGACGGGGTTGGCTCCGAAACACGCACGAAACGGGGGTGCGTCGGACGCGGTTCAAAAGGTCAAACCGTTGCGAGTTGAACTTGCGCCGCCCGATTGAAAATTCGGTCTACTTTTTTCTGAGGTGAAGTTCAACTGTTTTCAAAGATGAAAATATGTGTGAGAGATTTATTGATTGTTTTTTACACGAAAAATGGGGATGGTGAATTTATATTGATATTAGGTTTTAAAATAAATTTTTTATTGAATGAAAGAGGTGGAGAAAAGAGTAAACGCGCACTAAAAGTAAGAGCAGTGACCTCTCTACTGAAAAAATGTTGGATTTAATATTGAAAATGGTATTAAATTTAATATTACTCGATATAATGTATAGATATGAAATATTGAATTTTTATAACAATGGATATGAAAAATAGTATGAATAGGTTAGAAGCGTCATTACGTATGTAAAATAAATTAATTAAATTATAACAAATAATATTATCTCTAATATTAGGTTTAATATTATGTTTTATATTAAATTAAATTTAATAATAAATTTCATATTTCATATTGAATTTTGAAGTGCATATTTCCACACTGAGAAAACTAAATGGTAAAAGTAACCACTACACTAGTAACCACTACATTGGTACGAAGTACGATTTCAAGTGGTAAGACATACTATTTGTTAAATGGTGAAAACTGTATTACGCAAGTGGAGAAAGTTTATCACTTGGAGTAGTAAGGGATTAATATTGATGGCGATCTTTGGATGTTATATTTTTATTATTCATTAAACCAATACCCGACGACATTGTTTGTAATTTATCATATTGCTGTATCAAAGTTGATTAAAATTGGTAGGAACGTATTCAAATGGTAAATTTTTACCACTTGGCACTTTTACCACTTAGATGGTACCATTTCGTTTTCTCAACGCAACAAAATTATTGTGCTGAGGTAAAATTTTTTAACGATTGAAAAACTAATTGGTTGATACCAGAAATCGAACCTTCGCCTCCTGTTTCGTAGCACTGACATCTTCTCTATGCGCTCTCATGCGATATATATTTTTCTTTTTATTTGAACGTGTGGATTGTCTGTTTCGATAGTCATATCCGATCTGAGAAAAGTTCAAGCTGAATTTAATGGGCACTTTCGTTTCGGAGAGTTTGGAATTTTGAGAAGAATTGGATGGGTATTGGAAGATTGATGGTTCTATGTGAGTTTTACTTCTGTTTCAATCTTTTGTTATAAATATTAAATCTGTCAGTTGTTTAAGAAAGACCGGATTTTATGACATAAAACGTTGTAATTAAATTCATTTTGATTTAAGTTGAAAAACAATCTGTCTCAGATTCTATATATCAGCTTTATTAAGAAAAATATTTAAATTACATTATTACCCGATGAAATATATATTTGATATATATATTCAGATATATTAATAAAAATGTCATACATTCTCGAAAATTTGCATCAATGCTATCATTATTAAAGCACTAGATTCCAATTGCAAGTTTTACATTTTTTGTGTCTACACAATGGTGTCTAAACTTAAAAAATATGCTAAATACTGGAAACAATCTGGATGTCAGACTGTTTCCAAATTGATTTTGTGTACAATTGAAGAAACTACTACAGAATGAAAGTGACTGTTGAATTCTTTAATCTGTTATGTTATGAGTGTAAAGCGCTGTTCACTTTGAAAATAAAGTGCTTTTGTTGCAAGTTAATGGAATCCTGACATAGTAACGCAAATTTGTTAAAAGGTTCTTTTAACAAAGTCAAAGTGAAACTGAAGAAATTCGTTACGACTCAGTATTAAAAGTATTTCGTCATTCCGCGATCTGCAGTTGTGCGTGGATGTACGGTGAAATGAAAAATGTAGATTGCAGGAGATGGATTTTAGACGGTCCGATTATACGATTTAATATTTCAAAGGGAATAACAGCGAATCCCATGTTCCGCTTCCATGTCCCGGAAGCAGCGGACGTGGCAGCATAATCTTCGGCTTGCGATCTGCGATGTACACAGCTTTGAGCATTTCTCTGCAGTATTGAGTGCGACTGCACTTTTAGTCAATTAATAAAAATATAATAGTCTCGACATATACAATAAAATAATAAAAGTCTCGCTTTTTGATCAAGCAATTTAATCAGTTAACTCTTTTACATAGAAAATAAAAATACAACGACTTCAAGCACTGCTCTCAAATAAAAAAGTTCGAAGACGGAAACAGTCACAAAATCATTAGTCGTATGGCAAAGGAAAATACTGCCTACTGTGATCTGTAAGAACGTAAACCAGTTTGTAACAGAAAAAGACTTGTCCATATTTGGAGAACGGAAAATGTTATTAATTTTATTTACAATTGTTGCGAAGGGGCAGGTTACGAGACATCAATGGACATATGTACAGCTCTTTTGGAGAACATGGTCGTTTGTATTTACAGCGGCAGAATAGTTTGATCGGCATCGAAAATGTAAACGCTCCGCTCTGTCGTCCGATGAAAACGAATCAAACTCGCTGAATCGTAATCGCTTTTGTCGCAAGAGAAAAAAAGCCCGACAAAAATGTCGATCGACGTGAATCGTCGCCTACAATTCAATACAATTTCGGCGAAGAAAAAAGTCCAGAGAGGGAGAGAGGGGAGGGAGTGAGAGAGAAGGAGAGAAATCGAAAGAGAGAGAAAAAGTTCCAAGCGAATTCGACCTCGGTCGACTTCGAAGGCCCGAAAAGTCCCTTCTTGGCACTAGGGTTGAAAGCAAAAAGGACGAGTCTCGTGCAGCGGTAACTCCCAATCGGATTGTCGTAATTGCCAAAGCATCTCATCGATTCAACGACCTCATCGAATGATGCGTGAAATCGTCGTGGTTCGTCGGATGTACAAATTTGTGTGGTCAAACTGTTCGTCGCGGACAATTTGATCGTCGTAATGACCGGTCGAAAGGAAGCACGATCGCGCAATTAGTCGAGAATTCGCGGTATTTACATTGACTTATCGTTAGAAATGCTTAACCATAGAAACTTACGCTACGCTTAGTTCGATAAAACGTTATTGAGTGTTACACTGTGTTACGTCGTACGAACGATTTCCGTTTTGTTCTGAAACCAAGGCACGTTTTTGTTCTGGTAAATGACAAGCGCCGATCGACGGTACCTCAACCGAACAAACATTACTGTCGACTTATCACAGCGCAATAACGCAATGCGGAATATGCTAACGCCTTTGCCTTGACGCTGTGGAGGAAAACGCGTCGCAAGCTATCTACATGTGTGGCCGTTCCTGCCGGTTTTTACAATTTTTACAGTAAACGCTGCAACCGGCAAACAAGCTGCATACGCGGGAGTACACTGTTAAAAATTGTTTTCTCTTAGTCGTATCCGCCTAAGTTTTTGCAATCACACGTGCTTTTAAACTGACTCAAGATATGACAAATACCTCTCCGTTTCAGTTGAAAATTTAAAGGATTAGACAATTGTGTTATATACAGTTTCAATTGCACAAAAGGCTAGAAGAAATGTAAAAACGAGTCGAAGACCATAATATCCTTATTTGACCGAGAGGTCAAACAGGGTTAAATGCGTTTTGATTAAGAATAGAGGTTAAACTTATTCTAACTTATTCGAAATTAGAGACATTAGGCGACTCAATTCATTCATTGTATAATTTTGAAAAGCTTTGTCAGCTCAGTGACGTAAGTCATGTCTATTATACTGTGCACATGTTCACTTTATGGATAAAAACTGTGATTAACGACGGTAGATTTCGTATCATAATTTAACGTTGATATACGATTTCATTTTGCCTAACTGAAGTACATGTTTCGTTTTATTCCCTCTTTGACTTTCAATCACAAATGACTGAACATTGTTTGTGGTGTATTCACATTTTTAACAGTGTACATAAAGACGTAAGTGCAAGTCGATCTGTGACACGGGTGTTTTGAGCTAGATGTAGCAAGCAAAATGTCAAATACACTTATAAGCTTTCATAAAGTTGTAATTCAATAGCAAGTACTTTGAGCTTCTCACTAAAATCACAGAGCAGTAAAATTATTTCTGTGCAACGTTTTTGCTCAAAGAGAAAAGCTTCAGATTCTTTCAGACGTAAAAATGAACTGTTCGTCTGTAAAGAGGAAATTGCATACAGCATCATCATCAATCCAATTATAAAATTAAACTAACTTTCGTAGAGATATTAACTAGCACATACTCAAGAAGAGGTGGCAGAACGTAATCAACTTTTTTTAATCTCATTTTTAACTTCTCGCTAGAATTTAAATAATTTGTTCAAAGTAATTCGATCTTTCATATATGCATGACAAATTTGCTCGGAGGCTTAAACACCGCTTGAACATAAAATGTATATACTGTTATTCGCAAACTCCATTTCAATAAAGCTTGTTTATTTTGCTGTACTCGATTGCATAACTAAATATGTTTCTATTAAAAAATGCAGCAAAGCTGAATAAAGTCAGCCATCTGTGAAATAATCTATCGCCAAACTCAATTTCAGTAAACTAAATAATACGTTCAATTTTTAAACCCAATGTCCCGTCGAGTTCACATTACGTCCACAATTCGCAACGAATGAAATTGTATGTAACCATAGCAAGCTTGGTGGGAATGAGTGCCCGAATATCAAGCCTGCGATTCGAAAAGCTTCGCAAGTGTAGAAGCTCATACCCCAGTGAATCGCAGACTCCGAAATTGCGGCTGAGTTAGGATTCACAACCATTCTAGATGTACAGGGGCGCAAGGAAACTGTCTCGTACTTCCAAACGACTTCGACCTTACAAACGCGCTGCGAATATTGCAGCTGCTGCAACTCCGATGGAAAAACAAGTCTCCATAGCAAAAGCAAGTGTTTTCATCTAAGACCCTTCTGTACCAAAGTAGAAAACATCTGTAGTTGTTTCAAAAACACCTACAATGTTCTAAATGAGAACAGAAGAGTTGAAATGAAGTTTCTGCCTCTCTTGGAGAATTTCAATTTTACTTTACATCGGAGACAGGGATGGACGGTGAATTTGCAGCCGTCGAGGTCACAACCCAAATTGAATGCACCTCTCTGCCGAAAGTCGGTTGGAAGTCATCAAAGTAACGCTCGCTGGTCCCCTCGAAAAACGAACTAAAACCGATTTCTCTATCGTTAGGTAGCGCCCTCTCGGTAGCCGCTCACGTATAAAATTCGTAACAACGTCATATTAAAGTCAATCGTATCTTTATATATAATATATGTATGTATATGTATATAACAGGCAAAACTTAGCCTACCTTAACGCTATGCCTACCGTAACGGCGAGACCGTCGAAAGTGTTTTGGCGTCGCGTGCATTAAAATTGAAATGGACTAGTTGCGGATTCAACCACGTGGATTTCATCCTGCAGTAATATCCGATCGATTTCGGCCAGCGAACCTTGCAGCTATCAGATGCCACACGGAAAAAAATGAACTCCTATTAGCAAAGGTTTACTACATTTAGACACATCTTCTTGTCTGGATATGCACAAATTATGAGAATTGGACAACAGGTTCAGATCCTGAGTATTGACTGAATCAGAAAGAAGAAACACCTACATATCCTGATTCATCTAATAAGAAGCTCATTTTTCTCCGAGAAAGGTTTCCCAAGTCCAATCCGGTCCCTGCGGTACAATTTCGGAGCCAAAAGTCGAAGGCAGACTGGACTTCCGCTCGTTACGCCCGATATTTACAATGAGAAAACTCACTCAAAATCCCTTCCGCTTAAGACAATTCCGATTGTGACGACGAGATCTCGATCCCTGGGTCGCAGTAGGAAAGGTGTTGTCGTTGGAAAATGAGACCCCATCGCCAAAATCGGTTGCTCGTGATTCGATATCAGCGATGCAGCTTAGCGGTCTGTTTTATATTTATATAAGGTCAACGATCATAACAACAACAACATGCAGTACGCGTGTCAGGTGCAATTCGTCAAAACCCACTGACCTTAACGACTATCTTTCGTTCGATAGGGAGACCCGCCCAATCCGTGACCTATCGCTTTGCGGGACAAAGGTCGAAATCCCATTAATCCGCTGGTTTCGTGGTACCCTGCGCAATGCAGCGCTAAAAAGCTCCCGTTACGCGTAATATTGTCGTTACAGGCGACCTTACAATTTCGTTTCAGTCAGGATCCCATGCTGAACTCACAAAACGAGGACCAAACCGAGAGAGAAAGACGGAAACCGGTATTTGTGTAAGCATCTACTTCCAAAAAGATCCTCTATCACAAGAATTTCTTCCCGAGATAGTGCAGTTTCGAAAAAAATGCTAATGGATCAACAACTTGCTAGTGTATCACTGATCAAATATTTGATTAGTGTAGAAAATTTCGGTGGATCCAACTAATTAATTTGGTAAAACCAACCGAAATTTGATTAACCTGACCAAGATATTGTTTGGTGCTACAAAAACCAAATGTTTTGGCTGATTCACCAACCATTTTTGAGTGTGCTTTTTGATTAGTCGGACAATTGTCGAGCATCAATTCAACCAATAAATGAAATTCGTCCGATTTGTAGGGAAATGTTAGATACCCTTCAGACAAGCTGAGACCGTCCTCTAATGTACAAAAGAATTGCTCGAGGCAATGTAATCAGCGGAAAATACTCTAAGTAACGGAGGACTTTGCGATACGTAAACGATCGTTTTAAGAGTGCAGCTTGATCGCAGGCTAACACGCAGGATAAAATCGATGTTGACCGTTTCACTTGGTGAACGAAAATGTACTTTGGCCGAGCGTCGTTTGGTTGCAATTCTACCGCAAATTGCATGGAAGCGATACGATTTTTCGAATGTGTTGACTGTCGCCGGCGCTGGCGCTGTTTTCTGTTCTAATGTACGCGTTTCCAAGGCAAATGCCGATATTACGATCGACGGTTCAGTTTCCTCTGGCGTCACTCCCGCGCGAGGGGGTGCGCCCTTGGTAGCAGTCAGTATTCCTCTTCGTCTTCTTCGAACTCATCTTCTCCCAAAATACTATGGCAGAAAACGATTCAAATCAATTATTTGTCGCTACCTACATGCAGATAAAAAATATTAGTAGTGCGAGTTATTGCATTAATATATTAATAAGCAGCAATTACTAGACGCCAGGTTATGCCGGGGTATGTTCTTAATCGACAGTATCCCTGC
This sequence comes from Ceratoteleas bidentatus, assembly GCA_022817645.1. Taxonomy (NCBI): domain Eukaryota; kingdom Metazoa; phylum Arthropoda; class Insecta; order Hymenoptera; family Scelionidae; genus Ceratoteleas; species Ceratoteleas bidentatus. The sequence continues at coordinate 18,960 of JABFPB010000334.1, forward strand.
CAGTGTATAATATTTTTACAATATCATAGAAATATTTTTAAAAATATGTTTAAAATATTAAACAAATATTTCTTAAACATTTTTTTAATATATAGTAATATTATTTTAATATTGTAGGAACGTTATATGTCCGGCTAAAATAATATTATTGTAATATTTATTTAATATTTAAGTATTAAAGTAATATTTTTATGTTACTTTAATACTTAAAAAGAATTAAAATAAAAAAAATGATTTTAATAAATCGCAGTGACACGTAGGCAAAGATTTTTCAACCAATCCGTTGAAAAAACCACAGCTGGGATTCGAACCCGCTGTCCTTCTACACAGAAGTCAGTCAAAGTCATTATATCTTCAATACTCGTTCAAAAGTTATACTTTAAGTTCAACAGTATCATTTGAATGAATAGACGTTTTGAACAAGCTCTGGGAGTATAACGACTTTGGCCGAGTGGTTATGCAGTCAGACTTCTGCGTAAAAGGTCGCGGGTTCAAATCCCCGTTATGACAAGGACATTTTTTTCAATTGATTGGTTGAAAATCTTTGTCTATGTGTCACTGTGATTTATTAAAATACTTTTTAAAATTAAAATTTTTTTAAGGATTAAAGTTATATTATAAAATTACGTAAAAATGTTATAAAATATTATAGAAATATTAAATAAATATTACAATAATATTATTTTAGCCGGACATATAATATCCCTACAATATTAAAATAATATAATTGAATATTACAAAATATTTTAGAAGTATTTTAAAAATATTTATAAAAATATTTCTAAAATATTTTTCACTGATAGGGATTTCTGTGAATTTGAAATGTGAAATCAGAAAATTTCCTTCGAAATTTAAACGTTTGTTTTCTAATATTCTACTATCTATACTAGGCTTAACATCTAAGAACTATTTAGCCTCAAATCTATTGGTTAGAGATTTCCAGTTTTTCAATTCGTTGCTCTACGTGGTCTATTACACTTTTTTTCTCTATCTATTTCTAATAACAGAGATCCCCATCGGTAGGGGGCGATATTCTTATGTAAGAAGATTAAATATGGAATAAAATAAAAAATATAAATTCAATTTTCTCCAGTAAAAATTTAATTATCATTGAATTCATCTGATAACCTATATTCTTGCATGCTGTGTTTTCGCAACTAGATACTACATCTAAATTGAATAAAAACATTCGCTTAGGCGCTATTTAAAAAACAGCCAGGATATTTGCTGCATGCCTTTTATTACAGAAATTATAACGACTAGGACGGTATATTATTTTAATAATAATATCTAACTTAATATATAACATCTTAACGTAATTTCGTTACGACTCTTTTCGTCTCGATTAATAAACAATTTTTCTTCAACATTCCTTTATAAAATTCGAGTTTTTTTCTCGGCTTTTTTGGAAGGAACACGTATTGGAAATTCTATCAGATACATTGCTAGTATATCTATGAATACATATAACTTTCCATTTCTCAGAAATGATAGAACGAACCATCTTCAAACTTTTATCAGTCTTTAGTTACATTATGAAGCAGATTCTGTTAGGTTTTCATTAAATTCTATTTGGTAAACAAAACAGCTATTAAACAAAATGTACCGTTTGTCAGTAGTTTACTTGTTTGATTCTTTTATACCAAATATTGTTCATTTTACAACTAAGTGGTGTAAAAATAGACTGATTCTACATCAAGGGGTGTAAGGTTGGCATATGATTGCAGTAAAGTGATTACAGTAAAGTTTCAACGAAATCTTTTTGGATTGATTTTCACGTTAGAACTACCTTAAATTTTATTACACGATAGCCATTAATATACACGGAGAAAATTCCAATATTACTATAACATGGAAGATTTTGGTTAGACGCGTTGTTGTTGGTAATATAGGAAATTTCTGTTCTGTTTACATGAAAATGTGTTGAATTTATGTAAATCTAGCGTTATTTTCATGGAACCACAATATTACACGGTTTTCATGTTAATTTTAATTTTACATACTATTTCTCTCGGTGTAAAAAAGATTACACGTGTGAACTATGTAACCGCTAAGCTCTAAATATAGATGCGCATTCGAACAATACATTTGTTATGTCCACAAATTAAGGTTACTTATTAATCAAATTAGGCAAATAATTTAACTAATATTTACTTCTAGACTCAAAAGGCGTTGCATACATACACGTTACTTACTCTTCCTTTCTGTCGTACTTGTCAATGAGGCTTCTCCCAGGTCCACCGCAGGTCTTACTAATAGGCGGACAATACCAATAACACAGTACACCAAGAGATACGCTGAACAACAACGTCGGTACTGCTAACGCCAGAACCAAGTACTTCAAGTTATCGTCCCATGAATACCTGCAAAAGTGAATTCATGATCAAGTATACCCTTTAGTTCCAAACAAACACTTTAACGTTTCTTCTTCAAATTGTCCCACATTAGCTGGAGACACTCGAAATCCAATTTCCTGAATTAGGGGTAGCTTAAATCAACAAGTGGAATGTACAGGAAATTTGACACTCGAGCGACTTTAGCCGAAAGGGTTTCCTATGGTTTTGTTTGGAGATAAGCTGGAGGAACTGACCTTGCAACTACCGTTTCTGGATTAGTCCTGCTGTAGTAACAAGGGAACACCTTGCCTATATTTAGCAATCCATATTTCTTCGCGAATTCTGAGCAGTTGACTCGGGGTGGGTAACCACAGCCCTCTGTATTTACAAAAAACCTCGTACTCGTCACGTCCCATGGCACTGACCCATGGGTCTTCGAAACAAATTCTTCGTACGGCAATCTCGAATAGTTTACTTTAATTTGATGACATCGCAGAGCTGCACTCGTGCAACCTGTAAGTCAAACAGATTCGTCACAATTCAAGAAATGAAAAACAAATATATGCAAATTTGTTTTGTGTGCGACGAATAAGGATTGCAACTTTCGCGATAAGCGCATGCATAATTCAACTTCAAAGTCAAAGAGTCTCACGAATTGTAAATATTTATATATTATCATCCAGCATTGAAGCGATTGTGCGAGTAGATTAAGTTCTTCGGTAACTTTAGACACAGTAACCTTAACTGTACACCACATCTGATTGGGATGATGGCGAATGTAGGTCAATTGTAAAAACTATTGTGACTTGAATTAGTTTTGCTATATATCGACGAAGTTGGGAAGGTTGTAACGTTGTTCTAACTCCAAGTAGAATTAAGCAGACAAATGAAAAATGACGAATGATGACATTCGCGGTAAAATTTTGCGGACTATTCGAATTTCAGTTCAGTTTATAAATCAATTAGAACCGTGACAATTAGAGACACGCAAACATCGTCAATGAGTTTCAAAGTGCAGGAATAATTCTACTTCAGCGTATTGGTGGTTGTCAAATTGACATTACTTCCGAACCAACCCATAAGGAAATAATAAATCTGCATTCGGTCTGGCTTTCTTACTATTGCCTGACTATATATGTACTATTTCTAGACTACATTAAGGCTTTTTTAGTCTGGCAACAGTCTAGATATAGTCTGGGTCATGGTCGTTTGCCAGGCTGTTATCCAGCCTCTTTTCAATCTGACAAAGGTCGGGATAACAATCTAGCTCAAGGTCATGACCCGAAATATATCTGGATCTTTGCCAAATTAAAAACAGTCTGACTGTTTGGCAATAAGTCAAGTAGGCAGATCGAATCCAGATTTTTTTTCATGTGGGTAATCATAATCCAGTCGTTACAACAGAAAACATTCCTCTCCTTTGAATTCCATTTCTTCCGATGAACTTTTATTCCCACATCATACAAGTTGGGCAAATTTTACCCACCTTCTTTACAACTGGACCAAGAACAATTCTTGAGTCCTTCCGCATAGACGTGCTCCGTGGTGACGCAGGCAACAGGTCGCGGCGTGTAATCAGATAGAATCGTGGAGATGGCTGGTTCGACGACGAACGGTATGAGAAATAGAAAAGCGAAGACTGCCAAGATGGCGGTGGTGCCCAGGCAGAGTGACGTGTAAAACTTGGCCTTCTCGACCAGAGTCTGCACCTCGACGGCGGGTAAGACTCCGCCACCGAGGATGCTGGACTTGGTGTCCTCCTCCTCCTCCTCCTGGGCACCCATGATCACCGTCGACTCGTCGGAATCAATGGTTGCTGTTCGCGAGCCTTTTCGGGCTCGAACCTTCAACTCCGTTTTGGCAAACCCAGTCGATCATCCGACGGCGAAACAAATCCTAAGCGAGATCTAACGCCAACGTTGTATCGTAATTCATGTCCTACGTAGAAATATGTGCCTCGGGTTCAGATGACAAAAACCGCTTCCTTCTCCCCTCCCTACTGGTTCTCCTCGGTTTCGTCGTAAGCTAACACTCGGACGTTTCGTCTCCGGTCTATCTACAAAAATCTGCTGCTGCCTGTTTCGTTCCGGTAAAATTTAAGTCGTTACGTTTGATTCGTTAATACGATTAATGTTTAATTGATTCATTAGTCATGTCGCTATACAATCGTTCGTTATCCTCAGCCTCTGTCTCTTGTTACGTAAAGTTTACGTGAGAACGTCTCCAAAACGTGCGGGCAGTGCGAGTTGAAAAGTCTTGCTTTGGATGTGTGTATCGATGAGATAATAATTGTGACCACGCGTTCCCCCCCTCTCCACACTTTAGTAGTGCCCACGCAGAGAGAATATCGACTGTCGAGCCGGACTCTCCTCCAGGAGGGGAATGCCTGTAAAATAGAAACGGGTCGCTTTAAAGCGGTGTGACTGAGGTCGCCGGGTTTCGGGCTCAAACGGTTGCAATTACGAGGCAGCGAACTAACAGTATTGCAAATTATAAACGAAGTGTGTATTAGAACATTTGCAAATGAACTTTACACCCAGAAAAAAACATTTATATACCGCAAATACATAGATTTCTTTCAGAAAGGTATTCAGAAACGAATCTATAAGTAAATTCCTTTATGTGAAGTATCTACACAGTAAAAAATTCACGGAGTTTGAAGCTACGGTGTGAGTGTAAAAGTAACGGAGTGAAAATTCACACTGCGCGGAGTCATTTTGTCTACTGCGCATGCGCATTGTAGCGCATATCATTCCGTAATTTAACTACAACTAGCTTTTGACACCGTTAAAGAGTGGACCTGCTGGAACTCCATATAGAGTGAATATTTTACTCCCACCCCCAATAGAACGTAACGTTTTGAAAACGTTTTTAGGCCTTGAAATGTTTTTTTACTACGAAAACGTTTTTAAAACGTTATGTTCTATTGGGGACGAAACCCATTTGACTCTGGATTTTTTTACTGTGTACATGTTTAGTTATGCACTTAATGTTGACATAAATGCAAAGGCAAACAAATTCTTTATTTAGGAAAAATATATTTATTTGGAACTACTAAATAACTTTTCTGAGTGTATACATATTAACAATGTATATCTTACATTTCGTACAAGTTGTCTCAAAATACCTCGCGTGAAATAAGTATAAAAAATTAAGAGATCGTCGTTCTTTTGCAGCTTGTGTTTCTGATATATGAATTAATAACTATATTAAAACGAAAAATACGCGAAACAAGTTTTGTCATAATGAGATGTATTTTTGTGAATCGTAATTGTAAATAGTATTTTGCACAATTAGTTTGCTTTTATTGTTTTATATTATTTTATAATCATGAGTAACTTTTATACAAATATTATATCTTTCCAAAAAATACGTATGTTAATAACAAAATCGTAGTTGTGTTAAATAAAAAACGATTTTTTTCAAATTTTTTCAACATTTTTTACATTTTGGTTGAACAAATAATAAAATAATACGGTCCATGATTAAAATTACCGAGCAAATAAAAAATAACACCAAAATTCAGGGAATCGTTTACATCCGACAAATGATGTTACCAGGTTTTGAAAATAATAAACAATACCAATTAGTCAGATTGAGTTTTAATGCATAATTTGCTGTGCAGAATTACACGTTGTCCAAATTTATTAAAAAGTACAATAGTCATCATTAATAGGAGAGTGAAACAATCCTTACATCACAACCGTTCATAACAAAATGTATCAAGCACGTAACCGTTGATATTTTTACAACACCTTGCTTAAAGACTGTATATTGTTTCGAAGGATTCAAGAACATTTTTCGAGGACGAATGCCGGTACGGTAATGTCATTCTGTGTGATAATCGAATATTCAGCGTTCCGTGTGTCTACCTTGCGCTACCTAGTTCTGCATATCATTTACGTATAAACGCGTATAAATCTTAGCCTTCCTAAATTGAGTATGTCAAAAGTGCAAAAATTGTTGATATCAGACCATGCTTTTGCATCGTATCCGTAAAGTACTTTCATCAATTCACTCTATATACACATTTAATAGACGTCTGCTGAAAGGCACAATATTTTTGGCGTGTCGTGAAAACCGAAACCATACTTCATACGACAGATTCGTATAGAACCGAAAACGTGTTCCTAGCAACCTTACACTGCAAAAAATAGTATGCACGATCAAAAACAAAAACAAAGTTGAACCTACACGGTGAAGGACAAATCAATATAAACATCGACCGTAAACAGAGATGTAAACACCCCCGTTTGTTTTCCATACTGCATGTTTACATATTCATATTGTAGTTCACTATGTAGTCCCAACGTTTTCTTTGTCCTCAATGCACCATACAATTTCTCGCTGCATCGTTTTAAAACCTCAAGTTTTTCAAACTTCCCTAGACAGTAACTGTGCACGAAGGATGCTCCGAAAGATTCGTTGTCGCAATACAAACAATGAATTCGACCAGAAGTGACTGCAAACTATCCGAACAAGCGCCTGGGCTTTCGTAAAGCCCGGGCAGTCGTACCACCACGTGACGTCACCTTATTACCTAACCTCCCGTGACGAAAGTGCTACCACCCTTGTCAGCGTGATAGCACATCGAAGCTGCGCGTTGCTACTTTGTATTCAAGCGAATGGTAAAAAACGTCTCTCCCCCCGAGCCCAGCCCCGAACAAAACACAGAGGCGTGCGCCTTACGTGACGGATCTCAGAGTGCCATGACCGAGTCTCCTCCACCGGCGTCGCCCAGATTCGCGGAGTTGCTCTTTTCCAAGGAGACGAGGTGTGCTCCGGGGGAGCCTTTGAAGCGCATCTTGGCGTCGTCGCCAACCACGACCCTGCGCTGGCAGAAGATGAGCGTCAAGCAGCTGATGATGAACAGGATGCTCGGCAGCAGGAACGCGATCAGGAATTCCTTGTAGGTGGACTCGAGGTCGAACCGCGACACCACAATACCAGTGTTGCCCTCCGCGTAGTAGCAAGGGAACCTGGCCCTAGCATTATGGTCAGAACCATCCCTCCCGTACTCCAACAAGAAGTACTTGCACTCGTCCCTGAGGGTGTTCACACAACCCTCCAGGTTGATCATCAGCCTGCTTTCATTGGCTATGATCAGGTCGGTCTCCGGGGGCATCACCGTCCTCGTCTCGTCCAGAGGTTTGGTGGCGTAGACACTCAGGTAGGATAGGTAGGTGAAGTTGGTCAGGTCGGAGAGCACATCCTTCGACAGAACCGAGCCGTTGATGCAGTCCACCGCTTCCACCCCCATGCTGGAGTTGAAGACTCCATAACAGGAAGCCATCATCACATCCCCCCTGTTTTCGTTCCACACCTCCTTGTCTGTGTCCGTGAAGATGGCGCTCTCGCACTGACTCAGGTAGACCTTGTCGCCACTGAGGATGATGACGTTCTTGTTTCTGGTCGGGATGTCGACGCACCTGCGATCGCAGTTGTAGGGTGTACGTATGCGCTCGCAGGTGCCCCGGTTACAGTTAAACAGACCATCTATGTCTATGCACGTGATCTTGCCGCGACGACCCGAGCACTTAAGTGGAGGGTCTGTGTCATGGAACATGCACTCGAACGCGTCGGTGATGTTGATGCACACACCGGCGCTGCAGTTGAACGTGCCGGTGAGGTTCCTGCATTCGTCCGCGATACACTTGGACTTCTTGGCGTTCTCCTGGTCGATGCCGTAGCAGGTCTTGTTGGTGGTGTTGGTACAATTCGCGAGAAGGATGGTCGACCCGTTGCGCCTGAGGTTCACGTAGATCTGGATGCACGGGCCCGAGGTCTTGGAGAGGCACCACTCGCCGCAGCTGCCCCACTCGCAGTTGTCGATGTTGGCTGCGCGGATGGTCGTGCACATGACAGGGATCTCGCTGATGCCCGACTGGAACGCCCGGGTGCTCGGCATGTAGATCGCCACGGTGAGGTACACCAGCGCCACGGACGACAGCACCGCGGTCATCTGGCAGATGCAGATGGTGCCGCAGATGCGCGTGTCCTGTGGCGGGATCACCAGATCCTCGACTGCTACCTGCTTCGGCATGATGACTCCTGGGCACTACGTCACGGGCATAACCACGCGAATTGTCAGCGCAACTGGGCTGCCTTCGGCGAAGGACGAGTCTAACGCGGTTCGCGACACTGCCTCGAAGGTCTCCTGCCCGTGTGTCTCCTGGACACCACGTAAAACGTGCGTCCGCGCACCAGATCGATATTTGAGTCTGCGCGCGGTGCCGCCGAGTTATACTGCAGTGACGTCACCTGGTAGCTACCGTTTTAGGTCGGCGCGGGCGGGTTGGTTGGGCGCTGGGTGGTGTGGGGCTGAGTGTACCAAGAAAAATCGAAGTACGAAATTCGAGCAGATTCGAGAAGTGGGCTGCGAGGTTTAAATGGAAGGGTTAGAAGGTGTAAGGGAAATTGGTTGGGAAGTGGAGGAAATGAGAAAAGTTTTGGGGGTATTGTTTGGTTGTTGGCTGGATAGACCGTTGAATGGTTGGCAGGTGTCACTGTTTGAAAATATAGGGAACTGTAATTGATAGTCATCTGCATTGATGCTATTGGAAGGTATGTTGTTTAGTAACCTGCGATACTGGGTATTGTGTAAAGTGATATGTTAGTTTTGGTTTGGAGATAGGGCTGTTAACTTGTTTATTGGTAGATAGTTCTACCGGTAAAGTAGTATATATTAACGATGATGAAATAAATGGAATCTATCTGATTTTCTGAATTTTCTGAGCTGGAGCGAAGGATGAAATTTGCGTAGAGATTTATTTGTATTGTAAACATACCATTCCATTTTTGTAATGGGTTTTTAATAAGTCTTACGAAAATGTATAAAATTGACCGTAATAAATCAAGTTTAAGCGTACTCTTCGGTCACGATTTCAACATCAAGGAACGTTGGATAAAAATATCTGAAAATTGACTTTTATGCGTAATTTCCTGTTTGAAGATATAATGGCATTAACGATAATTTGATGCCGACAAACATTTGAAATTCTAAAGCATTTTCAAATAGAAACTTCTAACGTAATCATAGAACAATCACATACCACGATGTCTAAAAGAAAACGTATGAAGAACAATGACTATTTAAAAACAACCACCATTGACCACTAATATACAGTCTTTTTATTTTAGTCTTAGAGTAGTGCAGAATTTCTTTAAGTTGCTACATGTAAACGAATATATTGAAATTTGAACTTCGATTTTCCGATCTTTTACTTACACTATATAAGGCGATAGGGGAAAAGGGAAAAATGAGATTGGGTACAAGATTTTTACTCTATCGAACGCGGAAAAAGCGACGAGATGATTCACAAGAAATAGCTATTTCGCTTTTAGGTTGATAAGAAACTTCAACTTAGACTAAGAGTTTTCCTATTCAGATCCAGGTTATGCACGAAGTTTATATGCGTTTCACGATGAATAGTTATCTCAAGGAAATGTGTAATAAAGGGATTATTACTCGAAAATGGCTATGGAAAGATAACAATAGAAAATTTTGCAGTAATTGTATCAACAAGTTCATTAGCAGCAAGTGTTCTAGTAAAATTATCAATTAAACTGAATTCTCGTATTCAGCACGGTTCAAAAAAGCAGCAATTCAATATGGAGATAGATAACAAAGGAAATTAAATGAAGTTTTAACATTTCTGTAGAAACTTTTCTAATGAAGCTCTATTATGATGAACGAATATTCTATCAAGCATATTTTCTAATATATATTTCTAACGGTAATTCGTTAGCCTTCGTGAATCGTATAATAATAGAAAATCCTCTGTTTTTTTTGCTGTAAACGGTATTATATATAGAAATGTTTTTGTATAACTTGGATATATATTTAAATATGTAACCATCGGTGATTCAAAGGAATACTGTATTATGCATGCACAGTATACACACTCCAGTTACAATATTTCATGTACCGCAAGGTACATGTTCAAGCGATTATTGATTATTACAGCCCGAGAGCATAAACCTCAGACACCGGTATTTAAAATAAATTCAGATAATCATTCATGCATGTCGTCGAGTGTTTCGACCATTATTTTAGAATCCAAAAACATCAACGTTAATTATTTAGCTATGTTCCTTACTTATCCATCTAGAGAATCTACAGTTGTTCGTACTTTCTGCTTTAAAAAAAACTGCACTTTATTCCTCGAACACATTTCAGCAATATTTATTCAAGGAACCTTCCAGTTTATCTATGGTTAAAATTTTTCAAATATACTTTAAAATAGCATTAATTCAAGAACCTCAATATAATTCATATAAAGTTTTCATACGACACAAGTTTTCAACAACATCCTTCCAAATCGCCTTTCGCAACATTCCGACGCTAAACCCCATTTCTATTTCAAAATCTTCGCCGTAACCGGCGCCAACCGTCCATTTCGCCGTTCATTTAAAAATACAAACCCAATTCCGGGACGACATTTTCGACAAGATCAAGTCAGTAAAGAGTTAAAGACGTCTAATGCGAATCATCGTGGAGTATTTGTAGGCCGCCGCGGAGTGGTCAGGTACGTTAGCTCAGGACGAAGCACTACTGTGAATTGATTTGTAAGTAGGTTAACGTTACGATGACTGCGCGATCGATTCGACCTGCGTTTAGGGTCAAGCGGTTACAAAAATTGGAACCATGAGATTACGCGATGGCGATATATAAACTAGCGCGATTGTTGCTCGCGATAAGCCACGCCACGAAATTTAATTGCTAATTGAATTCCATCGAATTCCGATCCGACGGCGCGACGCGTCGAACGCGCGGAAATGAATTCGTCGAAAATCAATGGCAGATAAGGAATGTTTCATTTCGACGAGCATTTTCGTCGTGGGGACGCTTATTAAAAATGCGATTAAATTTCACGTTGACGTTTCAGTTTATGCGTCGGAAATTAGTTTTAACGATGGCTACATCAATGTCGAACGCTGTAAAAGTTTAATCATTGGGGGGGAGGGGTAATTTATGGGGATAGGAAAATTAATGGTTTGCCCAAATACTATGCAAGTAGAGCAATTAATCAGTTCCTTAGAGGAATGTGGTAAGTGAAACAACGACGAGTTAACTGTAAACAAAGTTTTATTTGCAAATTTCATACGATGTCACGTGTCACTCGGAGTTGAATAATATATTATTCAACTCCGAATGCATTAAGAGAATTTGAAAGACGTGAGAATCACTTACTTAAAATTAATTGTCCATGTAAAAATGATCATATTTGTAGCGTAAGTGATAGATAAAACATTCCAGATATTTGTCACAGATATGACAGCATATAGGTTGGTTTATTTGAGTCGGAAAAATGTACCATTTGTTATTTACCATTCTGAATGATTTATTAGATAATTTAATTAACGGTTCAATTAATGATCGGTGATGAGAGTAAGAACATTTTTTGCAGTTTTTCGCGTTTTTTGTGTTCGAGACTTCGTATAATATATTTATAGCTATATCGATCGCGGTTTTGCAAAAAAATAACATTCAGCGTGAGCGTTTTCCGTTTTCTATTTCTATTTATAACGTAGTATTTTTGCTTTGGAAGATACAAATTGTGGCAACTTGTGAAAACGTGAAATGTGAGTCTGGTAAATTGTATGAAAAGTTCAAATTAATGCCGTAATAACCCAACTTAAAAAATCTCGAACTTTAGAACGGCGATTCCGTTCTTCTTTGAACTCGCCGGTATATGATGTAATTTATTGAGCGAAAAACTCAGACAGTACGGCGCCCTCGTAATGCGGATTCTTTGTAACGAGATAGTCTAGCATTAACGTGCTTCAGATCGTTTAAGCTTGTCTTCTGAAGAACCAATTGTACAGCATTATGAAACAACAAGATCAGCTTCGTCACAACAGATGTATCACATCTGTCAATAAACATTTTTTAATTACTAGAACTCTAGAAATTTCCATAATATTTTTTATTTCAAATAACTAGGTTAAATTTTCGTATTCTCGATTAAATTTTCTCTTTAGATTACATTAAATTTGAAAATTATGATAAGTGGATTTGCAGTTTTAGACTCATTTTTAGTTATCGATCATCTAATTTTAGCAAACTTCTTCGTATACAACACCTATCTATAGATCCGTGAACTATACCACCATAAACTATACATGTGCGAATAAATGTATTAATGCGAGAGGTCTTTGCCCTGAATTATTGGCGCCTTGCAATTTAAGCCTTAGTTACTTGTGCTTATATCGAGGATGGAACGCAATGCGCTGAGTTCGTATACAAGTACAAATGTTCATCGAAATAATATTCTGCTTCTAATGGTCCGTACTGTTTCCAAGTAGACAATTTCATTAAAGAAAACCTTATTGTTATTTTACGATAAATTCTACATATTTTACTTCTTTTTTTGAACAATTTAAACGAAGTAACCCCATAAGAACAATAATGTTTTTAAAACATTTACAGAAGGTTTCGTTAGAAGTTTTACAAACGTCTTTAAAACGTTCCAATCGTTTTTAAAACGTTTTTCGCTACTATAACAAGTATTTGTTTTTTGGTTTAAAAACGTTTTACAAAAAACATTTTACAAACGGCTCTCAACGTTTTTAAATATTGCACGAAACGTTTGAGAACGTTTTAGAATCTTTGAAAAGCGAACACTTTGTACGTTTTCAAAACGTTTTGAACGTTTTAAATACGTTTGTTAAACTTCTAGCGAAATCTTCTGAAAACGTTTTATAACGTTTCGTGAGAAAATTGCCTTCTTCAACTCGAAGTCGTCAGAAAGTACATATCAAAAACAAGCACCACCTCCTAACTCCGAAACTAAAAACAGCAATTTCTACTTTCCAAACTAACTTTACATTTGATCCCTCTTTATATATAAATATCAACATGAGTCACTGAGAATATATTTACTTTACAAAAGTTTACCGCCGTTTCAACTTTATTCGACCGGAAAGTTTTCACGTAGGTCAAAGCCTCCGAATTTCGAGTTATGGTGCTTAAGGGGTTAATAATGTAGCATATCCGGCGACCGAATTCCGCGCTTTTAAACTTGTCTAAACGCTTTTAAATGAAAGCCGTTTTAGTAAATCACCGCGAATATGTTAGATCGTCTTATAAAATAAACCGTTCCACTTAGAAACCCGGTCTTTCAGCGAACCTCTCGTAAAGCTTGAAAATCCATAATAAATAAATTGCCTGCGATTTGCGCTCGCCTTTCGCGTTATATCTCTAATACTATTTACAACTTAAGAGATTTCCGCGTTCATACGGCACACTGCGCTTAAACGTAATACAATTTGCAGCGCCGATTGAACTAGTGTCGCGAACCGGTTGTCGTCCGTGTCACAGCAGAGATAAGTCGAGTCACAGCGGAACGTACTGGCGGTCAAAGCGGATGAGCCGAAAGAAGGCACGCGAGTGATCGCGCCGATTGATCGCTCAAACTCGCCGGTGACACGTGTCGATACTCAAACCTGAAACGCTCTCTTTAATGACTCCACCCTCTCGTTCGCCACTTGACAATCACTTAATGACTGTCCGTTCCCATCCACGTTCCACAAAAGAAACATTTCGCTATTGTCGCACTTTTTACATGCACAGATAAAATGTTATTCGCTCAAATCAAAGCCTGACATCACAAGTTTAGGGAGGACATAAAAAGGATCGTCAGTATTTTTGCAGCAAGTCACTTCAGCGATTAAAAAACTGAAACCCTAAATGACGATCACATTGAGGTTATGCGCCCACAACTCCAGGTTCGAAATTTCTGCAGAAAGTTACCTGGTCTTCCCCCGAATTTTCACCATGCGAAATAGGAATCCATTGAAACTGAGACTCAAATCAGAACAGGTCTAATCTGCGATTCGCTACCGCGTGGTTGTGACGGAAGATGGGGATTTCTGGTTGAAATGACGGCGCGAATGGTCACCTGTTATTCATGAAAGCTGGAAAATCTGGCCGCCACTTGAGCCCGAGTGATTGCACTGCAATGCCGCCGCCTCTGGTCCCGGTTCCTCGCGGTCAAAACAGGTAGACAAATCTCGAACAGTCGGTCGTTTCCGGCACGATTGGTGACAGCGCGGCGTCGCGACGAAAATGCCGCGGCGAGGAGCAACGCGCTGGCGTGCGGCCGTCCGGCGCACGAAAACGCTGCCGCTTTCCGTTTTGGGATCAGCGGGATTGTCCGCAGCGAAGCTTTCGTAAGGAACAACAAAAATGGCGGAGCTCGGCAGCTCCGATAGCTCCACCTCGGGGTTGCCGTATCGTACCACAAAATCAATACTATACTACGTACGCGCACCCACGCGATTATGCCTGTTGTCGGCTGTCACAGATCAGCATGAACCACTGTTTGTGTCGGTTCGATGAGGGTGGGAGTGGGGCGCGTGGAAAAGAAGTGAAGGAAAATTAGCGGGATTTGGTCGATTTTTCATTTCTGGTTAGATCGGGTTAGACAAAGGGACTGGGTTTTGGAGTGAAAATTTAGAAATGCATTTGGGATGGTTGAAGAAATTTATTAAGTCTTTTTATCGGTGGATAAATACATTGTGTCGTCAAAGTTAGGCCGCCGCATTGTATACCGTCTGATGGTTGGTCTAATTCTATTTAACTTCAACAGGTTTGACAAGAATGAACAATGTTTGTAACGGTTTTAGGATGAACCTAAATATCCTAAAACCATAATATCTTACAGAAAAATAGCCTATGTCTAAAATGTCCTATACAATAATATCGTAGAAAAGAAAATCCTAATTCTAAAATATCTTAAATAATAATATCTCATACTGTTGCCATACTCTTGCCATACCGTTGCCATCTCGTTGCCAGATTACGAGTCAGGCAACAGTACAGTAGTAGAATGGCAAATGTTACGTTTTGTTTTGACACATGATAGATGTTAATTAAACAGATATTCGACGTTGAATCAGCATTAATGTATCTGAATCGAATGTTATGTTAATTTAGCATCAACATTTTTTCTCTTGAACAGTTGACAAACTAATTTTATCAAAGTAACGGTAAACTAAACTTTTTACGGACTGAATATTCACTGAAAAACTAAACGGTAAGAGTAGCGAGGTAAACCAATTAGAGTAATCCTTATTGTCTAGCTTATTCCTTTCACCACCGTGATTCCGCATTTTAAAACAACTTACCACATAAAACAATATACATTAAATTTACAAAAAAATAATCTCTATTAATCAAAAAATTACTATTTACAATTATTTGCAAAAATTGTAATTTATTGTTGCATATGTTTACTTTTAATTCCTATTCCCGACTGCATAAGCTTTATTGATATTGCTTCATCAATAAAATATGTTGATTAACACAGTATATCAATAATCCAATAAATGCATATTAATTATTGAGAAAAATATAGGTCGGGATAAAGTTTCCACTCACACTATCCTTATCTTCTTTCCTTTCTATCATCGTCAAAAAGTTGGTTTTCTCACTCCCTTAAAAACCTGGATAAGATCATAACCGTAATGAAGTGCCAGTTTGATCATATCAGACCTATGAAAAATTCATTTTTTTAACTGAAAAATAACAGTCGCCATCTTACATGTGGTTAACAAGTATTCTAGAATATCCCTCGAGAACGTACTTACGTTTCCAGATAGAAAAATAAGCCATCCCCCCATGGGCATGCGTAGTACACTTTGAAAGCTCCCGCAGGAATCAAAGGTGACCTTCCAACCATCGGGCATACATGCAAAATCGCACAGTTCTCGCAACCACGATAAATTGAAACATCCCTCCAAATGATTTACTGACTTCAGAAACTAGATTTAGTTCATATCAATACCTTCACCCCCAAAATATAAAATGCACAACAACCCGCCATCGCATATTACAATAACGCTTTCCAAATCAATATTTCCGAACAATTCTTTAACAGCACATCTCTTTAAACCCACCTTAATTAATTTGATTGCAATCAATATTCCGACTTGCATTACAAAATGTCTCAATCTCTGACTACATTAAGATTCAGATACCGATATCTGGGTCTGAAGCGCTTTTCCAGTTACAATATCCCTTAATCATCCTCCCCTTTGATTACCATCAAAACTTGCCTCGCCGTTTCGAAAACCAATCGAAATTCATCAAAAATCGATCTCGCACATTCGCGAACGAACTCGTTCACCCCTTTCCACCGTCGGAATCCATTTTCATCGGTGTTTTTCATTGTTTGGCTCCTTTTTATTCTACTTCCTTCCTTTTTATCTCCCTTCAGCGCGATGACGTCGCAGAAAACAAGTCGCTAATTCTTACCCACGAAGTTTGCCAGCGAAATTCGACCGAATCAACACGAACTAACTAACACATGAAAAACGATAAAATAAGATAGGTAATTTTAAACTGTATTTCTATGTATGTCTATTTCTTGTAGCTAATTGTACCTATTTTCTTTTTGTATTTGCGAATCGTATGCCTGTGACTGAAATTAATAGAAACAATGTTCATCTAAAATATTGAGATAAATTTAAAAAAAATCAGTCTAACACCGCCCCAAACGACTTAAAGTTTAAACATTTTCTGAAAAAATGAGTTTTTATCGTTTGATTTCTTTCTGCAGTGAGAGTGATTCTAACTGATGAAAAAGTTGGAACAAATTTATTTTCGTCGTATTTAACTTTAATTTTTCTTGAAAAAATGACAAGCTAAAAGTCATTCTTTAAAAAACTTCCGAACTTCAAGTAGGTGGAAAGCTGACTTTTCGTTAAAAAGACCGCAAAAATGACTGATTTCCTGCATTTTTCATCAATTTAGATCGTTTCCACCTGTTTGTACAATTTAATCAACGTCAGACTAAAAAAAAATACTAAGACCGCAATTTTTCGCAAAATCTTAAAACTTCAAGGAGTTCGTAGTGCGGCTTTGCGTTTGATAAAGCCCCTTAAATGTATTCGGTTCATCTGATCTCATAACAAAGAGCCGTTTTCAATGTTTATATGTAGGCAGTATGTATATACTTTTGAATTTACATACATCCATTCCATACACGACCCATACATACTTTTTCTAGATAATGCAATTATACACATTTTTGCAGTCCAGTTTTTGAAGAATCGGGATTCAGTGCACGAACCTCGGATTCATTTAAACTCGTTTTATATCTCTTTGAATCGTTTTTCATTTCCTGGAAGAGTTTCGCCGTCGCGCGAAAGTCCTTTTTCGGGAGAAGTCAACCCGCGGCATAAATAACGCAAATCCGCAACAGCTAATCTCATACGCGCGACGATGCACTTGTGATATAATGAATGATAAGTCTTCGCCGATTAACCGCGAAGACTTATCGGCGAGATTTGCATGCGGCGATATCGGCAATTAGGGTAAGACAGCACGTGGGACACCGAGGTGTTTGGCCCACTTTTCGGGCCACTGGCTGCCAGCCAGAAGCCTTTTCTGGAAGGGTCCCAATTTTCGCTAAGGTCAACTTCGTGCGATTCACGAATACAAACAAAATGCGACGGCTTTTAATTACGCGAAAGAGCGTTTTTCCCGATCCGATGCCGAGGCTTTGACGAAAGTGGCTCGTGAATTCAATAAGAGAAATGGGTGTCTTGATGTTTGGATCGTTCAAGGTAAAGAGACCAAAGTAATGGGAATTGTGGGCAAAAGAAAGGCAAACACAATGTGACGATGATTATAAGGATGGCTAGACAATTTAGAAATTAGTGTCCGGAGATGAAAGAGGATAAATAATGGCGCGATGTAAGTGTTTAATGTTTAAACATCAAACGTAATGGCGGAGGAAATTGTTATCGTGTTTTAAGAGAAATTAGCTTCGAGAGATATTTAATGTGGGAGCGGGTTGTTTGTTTTTTTAATAGAGTCGGGTTTTACACGAGAAAAGTAACGAGATCGAGCAAAGATTTGCTTTCTGCGGTTTTGCGTTTGAGTTGTGTTCATTTCAATTTCTATGAAGAAAGAACACGTCTAATTTTACCTCATTCATAAAAGATCACGCATTGGACATCTGTTGGTGTAAGCTCGGGTACTCTTTTGAATTCACTTTTATGCAATATTTATACAATACTCCGCTCGTTTCCGCAATTCGCGTTTGAAGAAATGCCTGCAGCCATTTTGTTGGTTGAATTTTTCTGGTGATACAACGGCAACGGTTCGTAATTTCCTTACGGAACAAAGCGTATCGTATTTTTGAACGATTTCTACAAATGGAATAATATGTTTTCGTAGTGAATATTAAGAATCCAATTCCACCGAATCGTTTATCTTTCATCATAAACATTTCTTAAAAAGTGTGTGTGTTCTTTACGCAAAGAGACAATAAAAAAGCTCTTTACAAAAATTTATCTTTACAAAAGTTTATTTTTTTGTTAGTCTAAAAACTAACAAAATTAACAATATTTCCAAAGTATAATATTGTTAAAAAACACAGTGATTAAAAACCAGTTTATGTTTAATTTTTTATTGTTCATTTACTAATCAGTATTCTTGTTATACACACTAGTTGAATCCACTTTAATTCTCTTATTCAAAACTCGTATTGTATCTATTTAGACAAATATGGCTTGATACTTTGCAACATTATCTCGCATAACAATTTCTTTCCATCCGAGTTGCTCCTCTCACGGCCGGATTGCCGGTTCGGTCTATTCTGATCCATGCGTCAAAATTTAATCCCACTTGAGGTTAGCGGAATCGCTTGCAGAAACAGAATCCTCTTATTCATATATTGAATGGGTTTCCACACTGACACCAACGGGGTGTATATTTCAAAGCCCTAAAGCAGATTGCGATTATGACGATTCCATTCTAAATTGTCATAATATGCCTTTCGCTCTACACGGAAAAAATGAACATCATATTAGATAAATTAGAATGTGTAACATTTTTTCAATTAGAATATTTAATTTGTTTATACATAAAAAATATAATATATAGTATATATATAGTATTTTTATATATAAATTTATATAAAGAATTTATATAGTAGAAACTATATTTTGACACTTTGTAGGTAACAAAGTGTCAAAATTCTCTGCAGAGAATACATGTACTTGGGTAGGATCATAAATTTGCCCAAAATTTGTACCAATAGCAAACTCCAGTTTCTCAAAAAAAAAAAAAAAAAAAGTAATTGTGTTACTACCTTCCAGTTAAATTTTGAATCTTGTAGAAGGGACCACTGATAGAAAATTCTCAAGTATGGAAATTCCGTCGAACTTTCACCGTTTGTCTGAACTGAAATATATCTTTCTCTTCTGACTTCTGACCACGTTTGTTTTGAACGTGCTCTAATCTTCGTCCTCGAACCTTTTACGCGAACAAAGCAATCGAGATCGATGTTCCGGCGATTTGCGGTTCTTAGCCGGCTGCTCGTTAGACAAGCATAAGCCACATCGGCCATATTCGTTAGACCGCGCAAACAAGAGGCCTTCAAGTGAGCCGAGGGCACTCAACTTTGAATGTAGCACGGGCAGGAGTGCGCGACGAGGTTCGTTATAACATTGTCAAGAATACTTCTATGGATTTGTTTTGATCGACCACTTGCCCTCCTTTGTTCATACCACAACCTGATATTTGGTCTGCCTCTTTGACGATTGCACGCAGAGTCATCAAAGGTACCTTATTGTTTGATCAGACCACGAGATATGGCATGCGAAAGTAAAAAAAATTCCTACTGGCAATTGTAATGTATGTTTGTAAATGGTTAATAGAACTTTTACAACCAATATTTTATAATTAAGCTTTTACTGCAGGGGAACCTTCGTCTTATTTGTTGGTATATTTTTTGTACTTGATTTTACCCAGAAGTTGATCTCTATCATTGTATTTTGTACTCTCAAGACTTAATGAATATTGCATAAATGCATTTGGTAATCACACCAGAACATTATTTGATTTTATTATGAGGCTTCTTATAATCGAAGATTTACGTAATTGGTACCCTGAAATCCATTAAAAATTATTATTATGTCCAAACTTGTTTCCATTTTCTGTTTTGAACAAGATTGTAAATGTTGTCCTCAAACAAGATTGTAAAGTTGTAAATAATAAATCAGTTTGATCGAAAAACGCGGCCAGTATTTATTGTGCAACAAAATTGCATACTAATGTTATCATGCAAGCGACGAAAACAGATTATCGATTAGTTTCGTTGCTCGCATTCTGTCGCGGGTAAAGTGAGTTGTCACTCAATTTCCGCCCTGTTTATTGAATTTACAAACATTTCGGGTCTCGGTGTCCATGTCAATCGCGGTGCATTATTGCCGCGCAAAACATTTTTGCAGTTGCGTTTATCGTCTCGGCGTGCTGGTTTTTGACCTGCACCGTGACACGATACGCTGATGATTCATGCGTACTGTTGTAAGTAATGCCGGAAATTTGGGCAATCGAACTTATCCCTCAAACGCAACTGCAGATTATTTTCTCGGAAAGATAGCCGGGGTATATGGCATGTCGTTCAGTACTGTCGTCCAATGCCAACTTTCGAGTCATTTCGCAAACAGATACGCTACCAGAAACTGCTTTTAATTGCAGGTTCAACGAACGTAGAATAAAATCTTCCTGTTGTGTAAAAGATGCTTGTCTGACAATAAACTTGATTTTTATCTTTTTAAACAAAATACAAGAACCTGATTTAACCTAAAATTGCCGGATCCGAATTTTCAGATTATACGTTATATTTGCTCCTGGGGTCATTGAAATCGGGAACATCAGTTTGATGAAATGCTTATTCATCAGTTTGATGAAATGCTTATTTTTATGATTCTTTTAAGCGGCGAGTAAAAAATGGCGGATATATCAAGTCAGCCAGAGTGCACGTCATTAACGGCTGCCAAGTTTATTATAGATACTGTAAATCTTCGCACTTTTGGCAGCACGGTGGCGCTTAAAAAAACTGAACCAGGGCACGCCTGCTTATAAGGCCGGCTGGCGCTAAACGGCACCGCTGATGCTAACGATTTAATTGCCGAGCTCAAATGAAATAAGGTAATGCAACAAACGCCTAATTGAAACTTGAAGAAAAATGGCACAGTTCCACCATTCGATAGTCCGGAATTGTCACAAGAACAAGGCCAAAGTGGCAAATTATGACATCTGCTATTGTTTGCACTCGGAAAGTTGACCAGCCGGATGTACGGCTCGGCATTATTAAATTTCCAAATTAGTTTTCGTTTCGGGCGGAAGTCGATCGCCAAATTCAGCTTGACAAATCGAATTCGTTTAAAACTTTTTAGCATCCTGATTACGAATTGTATTAAAAGTTTCTCTTTCAACAATCAGCAGATTCACGAAATGTCGAATGTGTAGGTTATCGGGTTGTCTCGACGATCTGTGTCAACTTTTCTCGAGATATTCGCATGTATTTATAAGGCGCTAATCAAGCCGAGCAAATGAAAAAAGAATAAATTGTTTTGACTATTTTAAGCAGATAAAACGAGTCTAGAGATAAAATTAATTGATCGATTTTTCGTCAAAAAGAGGAAACAGGGTTGTTAGGTTTTTAAGACAAATTAGTACACGTTAATATAACTAATCAAAGTTTCTATTACAGTGTAACATTCTGACGAGACTACGAACTGGGAAAGTTCTCTTGGTACTTTGTACGCAAAGCATACAATCTTGGACATTACAATTAATCTTAATCTTCCAGTCAAACCTCCCGAGTGCCAAAGCCATCAGTTACAATACCTCGGAACTACCAATCGCTTACTATCATTAACAACGTCCACCTGCTCAGCCTACTGTATATCTTCCTTCAAAACACAGTTTGAAAAATGATCCGGTAGGCCTGACGGGACGAAGTTAAATACGGGTTTTATTCGGATCACTGGTTTATATTATGGGGAATATCAGTGATACGCACCTTAAAAAATACTCTAGCTTCAATAGGAATATAGTCTTTTATATGCTAGCTATTGACGATGAGTAGAATAAATGGATCGCGGTTCACGGCCGGCTGAAAACGATAACCTAGAAATATCAAAATGGATGAAAACATCGGTTTGAGAATTTGTCTAATTATAGTTACCGGATTTCCTCTCAAATGTATTTTTAATAGATATTCCACTTACAGTTACCGGATTCCGTTCACCAGTAAATACAATTTTTAGAGTGCGAATTAATTGCTGTTTGTATTATGCTGTTTGTATTATGAGTACTGATTATTTTTACAATTCCTCAGCGTTTGAAATTAATTGAAAAATAACCATATCGTCTGCAGGCATAACCGAAAAAAACTGGTTCATCCACATAATGGGAAATTCTTTTTATTCACGCAGTGCCGTAAACGCAATTTTCGACACTAGGGTGTTTTCGAAATTTCCGATGTTCCACCTCTAATCCTTAACCTCTTGAAATCCTTCCAACCCTAAGAACAATACGATGGTCTCAACCCGAGCTGCAATAACCAGATTAGTATAACTGTATACATCTTTTCCTCACGAGTGCTCCGCACTTCCAATTCTTCACTTTTCAAAACCCAAACTTAAACTTCCAAACGGTATTCTCCAACCCAAAAACTACTAGATGGCCTACTCATTCTGAGTTAGGGGTTATAAGACATAACGAGAATTTTCAAAATCACCTAACATCCTCCAATCAGAATTCTTATTTCTCTCCCATCGCAAATTCCTTTCCTTATTCTTTTCCAAAACCCTCACCACTCCTAGTAAAAATTGCGATGATGCTGAAATGAGGGCATGATGAAGATACCATATTACTTGATCAGATACTCATCGGATAGTTATCTCTTAATAACCCGAAAAAAATATACCACTTAGACGAGATTTGAACCCTCGATGCTCAGTTAGTAGTCTGAGTTGTCCCCGAGCTTTTGAAAGACTTTATACAGAAGTCATCGTGATATGTCTATCATATTACCACATCGTGATGTGATTTGCCTTATCATAGTCTCATTAGGCCCTGATAAAGTTGGCCTTATTAGGACAAGTGGTTTCCTGTCCAAAACCTGATAAATCCATGATCAGCTTGCCATATCACAACCATACCAGAATTACCTGATCATGCCATTAACACTTTATTTGATGATGCTCTGATACGTCATGACACTTAAGGGTCATACCACATCAGGACCACACCAATTCCAAGCGTTACATTCGACTAATTACAATGCCCCACGGGGACCTTACATATTTCTTATCATGAATCCTCTGATCATCTTTGCCACTTCGATTCCTGATCAGGACCAAAATCTGATGTGGCACGCCACATCACAATTTTTACCCACTCCAATCCAACCCCGGACCTCAGTCCGGACCCTCGAACCCCAAAATCCCCTCCCCCTTAATCCCTAATCGATTCGCGAAGAATTCTTGGCGTTCTCAGCCGCTGCTCGAAATCGCGCGGGGCTTCGAAGGACGCCTCGTCTGCTTGCACCGCCACCCCCTAGGTCGGCCGCGGTCGATGCCACTTTACGCCGTCGCGGCGCTCGCGTCGCCTCGCGCAAAATAAGCTCGTCCAAAAGCCAGCCCGACTGCA